>JALNQF010000058.1:0-222031 GCA_028456385.1 Ophiosphaerella korrae | reverse complement strand
CAATCAAATCAAAAAAACCAGAACTATTAATAAATATAAAAAAAAAAAAAAAAAACAAAACAAAAAAAAAAAAAAAAAAAAAAAAAAAAAAAAAAAAAAAAAAAAAAAAAAACATATCTCATTACCAAGTGCATGCACGCAAGAGAACCACAGGGTGAACTGAACAGAGCAAACGGTGCCGCCGAACATGTCGATTCCAAAGACCAACAGTACTGCCATGCAGGGAATAGTATAGACGATATTTACTCGCGGCCACCAACCCTCCTCTCATAATCGTCCGTCAGCCGCGACGCATCCACGACCTCGACGCCCTTGCCAAGGCCGACCATATCAGCGCTCTCCCACCACCGAGACACGGCGTGTTCGGTGCCCTTGCCCTTGGAGGCAGGAGGGCCCTCGTCGTCGGTGTCGACAAGGCCACTGAGGCCCATGCCGTCGCTGCCGACAACGACAATGGTCTGGCCGACCCAGCGCTTGATGTCCTCGATGTTGGCGCCGCGGTCGCCGCTCAGGGCGTCGACGACGTAGACGAGCTCGGGGCCGATGTGGCGCAGCATGTGGACGAAGCCGGTGGTGGTGCTAAAGGGCATGACCATGGCGGCGTTTTCGACGAGGCGCAGGGCCTGGGCGTGCAGCGTGTTCCAGAGGAGGTTGTCGGAGCTGCGGGCGGAGTGGGTGGGGCTGTAGACAAAGTCTTCGGGATGGGGGTCGGTGCTGGAGGGCTCCTCGCCGGGGGGGCGGGCGGGGGGGGCGGGGATGTGCGAGTACGAGTCGCCGAGGGAGGAGGTGCCGGCGCGCGACTGGGGGCGGGAGCGCAGGGCGGGCGAGTAGATGAGGACGAAGAGCTTGGTGCGGCTGAAGTCGGTGTCGGGGAGGTGGGAGAGGATGGTCTGGGGCGGTCAGCGGGGTGGACAGGTAGGCAGGTAGGTAGGTAGGCAGGCAGGTAGGTAGGTAGGCAGGCAGGTAGGTAGGTAGGCAGGCAGGTAGGTAGATAGGCAGACAGATAGGTAGATAGGCAGGTGGAAGAAGAGACGCAAGAAGAGGCAACTCACGGCGTTTTCCGAGCGGTAGGAGCCGTCGTGGTCGTGGCTGTCCGTGGGCGACTCGGCGGAGACGACCAGCACGACCGTCTTCCGCTTGCCGCTGGGCGCAGGCGGGTTCTTGGCCGCGGCGGCGAAGGAGCGCGTCTGGGCGGTGGTGTCGGCTGCTGCTGCTGCTGCTGCAGCGCTCTGCGAAGACGGGGCGTCGACGCTGCGGCGGATGGCCGCTTCTTCGCTCCACCTGCTGTGGTCGCCGTACGCGTCGTCCCTGTCCTCCTCGCGGATGCTGGCCAGCGCCGCGCCCGCAGCCGCCCATCCTGCGGCCGTCTTCTTGCTGACCGTGTCGTAGAGCTGCTGCGGGCTGGGCGTGCGGCGGATGATGCCCTGGGCGCGCGACAGGAGGTCCCTGTCGCCCTCGCGGATCACGCCCGAGGCCGTGGCAGCGCGCGCGCCCCGGGGCCCCGGCGGGCGGCCAGGCGCCTTCTCTCTGCTGCTGCTGTCCTCGCCATAGCTCAGGTCGTCGTCGTCGGACGGCGCGTCCTCGTGGTCTTCGCGTGCCGACCACACCCAGGCGGCGAGCCCAGCCGTCGCAGCAACAACGGTGACGGTCAGCGGCACCCAGTAGCCGAGCGTGCTGCGGCGGCCGGGCGACGATTGGCGGCGGTCGTAGCGGTCGTAGTTGAAGGACATTGCGTGCGGGCGTCTATCTCATGGTATCGTGTATCGTGTGGTGGGCAGGTTGGGCGGGTTGGCAGGATGCGGTGTGTTGTTGTGCCTCTGCCCTGCCAATCCTGGCCGGGGGCTGGGGCGCGAGGCATGTGCAGCAGCCTCGGCCACGGCCCGCGAGTCATGCCCACCACTTTTGCGCGGGGCGGCTCTCTCTTGCTGCCTGCACCTGCATGCTTCATGCTTCCTGGCTGACCGGCCACCCCGTCGCCATGCCTCACGCCGTGCTGCCCGCCCCGGGCTTCCAGGCCCTCGTGCTCTGCGGGCCCGGCGCCTCCTTCAGCACCTTCACCTCCACCCCCAGGCACATCCCCAAGGCCCTGCTGCCCGTGGCGAACAGGCCCATGGTCTGGTATCCGCTGGAATGGTGCTACCGCATGGGCGTCTCGGACATCACAATCATCACCCCGCCAGAGTCGCTCGAGGCCATCGAGGCCGCCATGTCCCAGAACCCCCACCTCACCTCCCTCCCCGCCCCGCGGCCCGCCATCCTCGCCCCACAGTCGCTGACCCACGAGACCGCCACCGGCGACATCTTCCGCCTGCCCGCCGTGCAGAGCGCCATCAAGGGCGACTTCATCGTGCTGCCCTGCGATCTCGTGTGCGAGCTGGACGGCACAGCGCTGGCCGATGCCTGGATGGTGGAGCAGGCGGGCTTGGGAGCTGCAACAGGCGGGCTGGACAGCAATGGCGCCAGGATTGCATTTGGCCCTGGAGGCGAGAAGCTTGGTAGAAGAGGCGGGCTCGGTGTGTGGTATCAGGCAAAAGGCGAAGGCAGCACCAAGGGGGACGAGACCGACTTCATCGCAACCGTCCCTCTGCCCACGCCAACCGTCCCGCCTCCCGTAGACTCGGCGCGGCGGCACATGTCCAATCTCGTCTACTCTGTGCCCACCGACACCCTCAACGACATCACCGCCCAGAACAAAACACTCCCAATAAGACACTCTCTGCTCCGGAAGCATGCTCGCATACGAATGCTGACAACTTATCGTGACGCGCACATCTACTTCTTCCCATACTGGGCCGCCGAAATGATGGCCAAGAACGAAGCCTTTGAGAGCATCAGCGAGGACGTCCTGGGCTGGTGGGCAAAAGCCGGCTGGCAGGACGGCCTGGGCGACAAACTCGGCCTCCGCCAAATTCTCCAGGGCGACGACGAGGAATCTGACCACGGCTCCCAAGTCCTCGATGAAGAAATCGACGTCTCAAAATTCAGCACCACCTACGCCTCCGCCCCCGCCCCCTCACTCGACACCACCACCACCACCACCACCCAGCCCCTCGCCTCCCGCGTCCTCACCTCAACCAGCATCCCCCCTGCCGCAAAATCTCTCTCCCAAAAAACCCCCCTCCTAACCATCCCCCCTCTCCTCGCATATATCCAACCCGCATCCCCCACCGCCCCTCTCATCCGCCGCGTCGACACCGCCCACCTCCTCCTCACCATCTCCCTCCGCCTCGCCAAACTCCCCGCCCTCGAGGACTCCCCTACTCTCCCCTCCCCCTTCTCCCACGCCTCCAAAATCGCCCACAAGGACTCCATCCCCCGCAAATGCCGTGTCGAAGCTGAAAACTCCTTGCTCGCCGACAACGTCATTGTAGAGGAGAAGACCAACATCAAGGAATGCGTCATCGGCTATAATTGCAAGATCAGCGAGGGCGCCCGCCTGCTGCGCTGCTTGCTCATGGATGGCGTGCATGTTGGGCCGAATGTCCAGCTTACGGATTGTATACTGGGACGCAGGTGTCGGGTCGACGGCGGCGCAGCCAAGGACGGGGAGAAGACGAGTTTGAAGAATTGTGAGGTCCAGGATGGACAGGTTGTTGAGTGGGGGAGTAAGTTTGTTTGTTTCCTTGTCGCTTTTGCTGTTGCTGTTGCTGTTGCTGTTGTGCTAACTTGTGTAGCGGATGCGAAGGGCGAGAAGTTTATGCGCTTTAGTATGGGGGATGATGGGCTTGGGGAGGAGGGGGATGAGGGGGATGAGGGAGAGGAGGGGAAGGAGGGGGTAGGGGAGTAGGTGGGTAGAGGCCATGTCTTTGCTGTTGACACGAGTGGTTTCGACGAGAGAACAAGAACAAAAACTCGGTTAGTGATAGACACAAAGTAGAAGCCATCAAGCATGCCACGCCCACGTCACCGAGTTAAAAACTCTCTTGTAAATCAGTCATTGCCTACGCCCCACCCGATACATTCGTAAACCCCTTTTTATCCTATCCCCCAACCCCAGCCCCCCCCCCCCCCCCCTCCCCGGTCCTCCGGTCCTCCAGTCCTCAACTCATATTCACGCGGAACAAGTACCGCAGGCGAATCTGCGCGACATCATACGCGATGAACTCGTTATACTGCAGATACGCATTCGGCACATTCGTCGGGCCCGGCGCAACAGAAACATCAGGCTAATGCCCATTAGCAATTGTGCAACAACCAACCCCCAAACAAGGGGGGAACAAAAGAAGAAAAAAAAAGAGAAAGAAAACATACCATCATGCACCCCTTCAGCGCGGGATTCACGCACTTTGCATCCTTCCACTTACTCGGCCCCGTCAAGCCCTTGCCCCACGTCGCACACATGCCCTTCGCCCTCGCGTCCTCGCCCGCCGTATACGACGCATCCGTAAGTTCGTGCATGGGGTTGCCCAGCTCCGCCTCGCACAGCAGCAGCAGCGCTGTGCCGCCCGAGGTATACGGGCAGCAGTAGTTGGCCGACTTGGACGACATGTCGGCGAGGTAGATGCCCTTGCCGAACATGTAGCCCGAGACGGGGGCCTCTGGGGGCGCGATGCGCAGGCCCTGGCCGAGGATGCCGCCGAAGTTGGTGACGCGCGAGCCGTGCCAGAGAAGGCGGCGGTTGCTTTTCTTGACGGCTGAGAAGTCGGATTGGGCGAAGCGGTCGAATTCGCCGGCGCGCTCGATGCGGAAGATGGATTCGACTTTGTAGTTGAGGTGGTGGGTGGCGCCCTTAGAGTCGTGGAGGTAGGTGGAGAGGAGGGTGAACTCTTTGCTGTTTTGGTCGAGGGGCGACATTTCGGCCATGTTGAGGCCTTGGAATTGGCGGTCGAGTTGGTGGATGCCGCCGTCGTCTTTGAGGCTGTTTTTGAGCATGGCCGCGGCTTCCTTCATGTCTGAAAGACTCTCGAGGAGTTCGATTTCCTTCTTAAGGAGATCTTTGGTGTGGATGACTGGGGGGCGGTTGCGGCCAAAGGCGTGGGGAATGACCGAGTAGAAGAGGTTGGAAAGGTGCTCTACTTCGGCCCTGGAGGCTGCATCGTTACTGTCCAGCCTGACCGAAAGATCTTTGAGCGCTTGGAACCCTCGGGCAATGGTTCCTTTGCTAAGCTTCCCCAGAGGCAGTTTGTTAGCATCGTAGTTGAGTTCGGACATGGTAGCATCGAAGTAGGATTGATTGAAAATGAGCTTCATCAAGTCTTGCACCTGTGGCTCGAGGGTGCATTCTGCAACTGGGGCTTTGCCGGCCTTTTTCTTTTCTCCGTCTGCTTCAGCGGCGGCCTCGTCATCTTCTTCCTCCTCGTCTGAGTCTGGGTTGTATGACCGCTCGACGTACGCATACTTGCCAGCTTTAGGCTGCTCGCCACGATCTTCCCATCTGAGGCCAGACTTATCTTTAAATTTCTTTTGGAAATTGCTTTGCGCCTCACCATAGGATCCGCTGCCAAGCATGGCGGATTGACCGCGTTCACCAACCCGCCCCCAGCGTGTCCATGTCCTGAAGGTAGTACCAGTACCATCGTGGAGCATCTGGCGTCAATCAGTATGAATCAGAGAACAAGGCTGATTAATTTGCGCACCTGAACTTTGTAGAATTTATTGTTGTTGTGGGAAGCATTGGTTTGATTCAACGATGCATCCCAAATCAAACCATCTGGATCGATCCAAACTTTGTAAGTAGCTAGAGGGCAATGCTCATCTACGGAGACCGCAACCGTCTTGGATTTTGCGTTTTGGCCATCACCAACTTTGGCGTTTTCTGCAATCTTTGCCTTCTTGGCCTGCGACGCGTCTTGAGTCGCAGAAGGTGAAGCGTTAGATGTTGGTGCAGCGCGCTTCTTCGAGCCATTGGCCTGATTCTTCGCAGGGGCAGCTACAGCCGTCCCAGATGACGATAGAAGATACTGCGTCTCATCTGCCTTCGTGTCTATCCCCAAGTTTAGTCATTGCATATGCCATGATTGGTTGAGATGGGTGTTTACTTGTAGATTCGCACTCGTCCAACCATTCAAGCGTGACGACGGGAACACCATTGGCAGCGGCAGCCTTGACTTTAGTCGAATTCGCTTCATAGTCTTTTTCCGTCGCGATCAGAAAGGTGGTGTCTGATGTGACTTTCGCTGCAATAGTAGCACCAAGTGATGTGACGCGCTCTGCGAGGGCTGCTTGGGTGGTGCCGGGGAACTTTCCTGACGTGGCAATTGAGCATCCATCCAGGGGTGAAGCCTGGACGGCCTTCTTTTGGGCCGCTTTGCGGGCCATGGTTGCGATTGTAGTTATTGAAAACGCTGATACTGCACAATTGGAGAAACGACAGCTATTTGAATAACGCGGCTGGAGTGAGGTCAGCGTGCCGCTGGTCAGGCACGACGCAGGCAGCAGTCCCAAAGAGGCTAGTACGCCCCTGCTGCCTTTCGCGTCGCACTCGCGAAGGCACCTGATAAGATGGCACCTCCATCTTCCAGTTTCAAGACTTATTCAATCTCATTCAGATCAACATTGACATGGCGTCTCTTCTCACTATTCCTCTTGAGCTGTTGGTTTCAGTCTCGGCCTTCCTTTCGACGGAAGACCTTGGCTCTCTTCGTCTCACATGCAAGCAAATCGAGAAGTCCCTCTATGAATGGTTCTCCAAAGAATTCTTCTCCAAAAAGCAGTTCATGCTCACGTTCAAGAGTCTGCAAGCATTGATCGACATCTCGAAACACGTCAGTTTTTCAAAGAAGCTGACGCACGTTATCATTGCAACCAATGCTTATGATAAATCTCCCCACTGCTTTCAAGACTCTGACCTGGCTGCTCAGTATATTGATGGCGGGGAAGACCAAGAATCTCTACTTGCCATTGGGGTTGGTCGAGAAATGCTCACTGAAGCCTTCCAGAACTTGCAGAATCTTCACACTGTCGGCATTCGCGACTTTGGCAGCAATCGACGCTTCAGGGATGGCACCAGCTGGACTTCTTGGGGTGCAACTACAGTGCATTCAGAAACTGGCGTTCAGCTCCAGTATTTATGCCACCCTGCTTCACCAGCAGTTACCTTTGCTTCCACTGTCTTCCAGAACGTTATCTACGCATTAGGAAAGGCAAATCAGACTCCGCCCGCTATAGAAGTCCTGCTCCGCCATCAAGCACTTCCGGGTAACGCCTTCCGCATTCCGGAATACGTTCTCCCCACCGTTATGCCCCTTCTCCACAACCTGAAGACACTTTTCCTGAACATCAATTCAGACCTTTCCATTATACGTCACAACCTCCCCAACGGGGACGCTGTGGATGTCCAAGCATCTCGCTCACTTTGTCGGTTTCTACAATACACATCACAGCTTACACATCTGCGTTTAAACTTTCAAAGACACCAGTTTACCAACAACAGAAAGTTCATAGATTGGCTGAGCCTCCCCACATCAGGACCACAAGTGACAGGCTTCTTTGATCCTCCTCCGGTTGACTTCCCGCATCTAACGACATTCGATATCGGACAAGTCGAAATTAGTCCGACGAGGTTACTCGATATCATCGCGAAACTAGCCCCCACCCTCCAAGATCTCAGTTTGTGGAAGGTGAAATTGAACGACGGTGCAGGCTTAACTGCGGCCAACTTGGCCTGGGACCTCAAACCCAATACATGGGCCAGTTTCTTCAAAGCGCTTGCAAATGTACCTCAACTACAATTACAATACTTGAAGGTAGGGGTTATTAGCCAAGGCGACCTCCATGTCAGCTTCCGGGATCCAGATATTGAGGGCGCTCCACAGTTCAGCATCAAAGAATGTACAGGAAAGGATACATTAGCGCTTTTGGAGGAGTTTGAGAGAGAAGTTTTTGTCAATTGGCCTGCACCGATCCCAAATGAGGATCAAGACATGGCCGACGACGACGATGACGAAGATTTTGAGGATGGAGATGAAGACGATGAAGGCGATGAAGGCGATGAAGAAGATGAGGATGATGACGAAGATGAGGAAAATGAAGGATGAACAGATGGGAGAGGCGTTGCGTGTTTTCTTACTTTCCGTTCCTGGGGCAGTAATCTACATTGCGTCAAACTTGTTTGGAAATATCACGATTGCTTCTCTTCAAGGCCCTACATGCCGTGGTGACTGTCAATTGCATGCGCATCTCAATTTTCCGCTTTGCAGTATTCTCTCGCGCCGAGTGAAATGCCCGATGCTGGGATTGGAGCGAGGAGCTTTAGGTCACTCATCACCTTCGTTTTATGTATCAGTACTGAAAGAGCGGAAGTGCCCTTCATGTCACTTTAGAGTCGCGCCAGGTATTGATAGTGCATCCGCCATGATGAGAGGTGGCAAAAATGAGCATATATCATGTGCTGCGTGGCAAAGGCACTTATATACGCTTCTCAGATAACAGGTGGACTGATATCGTCGCTAGAACAGCCACTAGAAAGCCTGTTACAATCTCTTGACCATTTGCCGTAGATGTAGGCCGCAGTATATGTATATAAACCCTTCCCAAATATGTATGGCAGTAATCAATGGAGTACATTAGTCAAATGTGCTGGAAAAGTGATGGTGTTTCTTCCTCAAGTACTATCCAAAGGACAGTGGCTCAATGAAAAAGGCTCGAGAACAGCAAAGTATTGAAAGTTCTGAGTACGAGGCCGCCTGCAAGCAGACAGCCAAGGTATAGGAGCTAAACGGGCCTATACTCCCTATCTTTATTAGAGCATTGGATCAGGCCAAGCTATTTTGGTGGCGCCCCCGAGTCACAAATCCCCTGAGCCACAATTTATGATACTAATAGCGAAGGAAGGAAGCCTTGGGTTGGGGGGAGGGGGGTTTATATATCCACGCGGAGGAGGCTAGTGCTATCGAGGCTCGCTAATGGTCACCCACGGCTGTTGCCTAATAGCAGCTAGTGCCCAGTCATTGGGGTGAATAGAAGGTCACATGTAGGCGAAGGACGATGCCGCTCATCAAAACAGCCAATGAAACACACTCTATGAGAGATATTATGACTCAATTTTTCACTATGATGTAATCGACGTGTTTGTAGTGTCATAGGATCCGGAACGATTATTCCGCTCATTGATTCACCCTTCAGGTGATTATCAGCGCACGGGCCATCCACCAACATGCCACCTTCTGTGCTCTGACACCAACTCGCCAGAGGATGGTCGGCATTTGGGATTGCTTGAGCGCGTCTAATCCAATGGGCAAAACTTCCATGAGAAGGCTCATCACGAGAAGTGTATGACTAGGTATGTCCAAACACCCGTGGACACGTAGAATGTTCTCAAACCGCCGAGAGCTGAAGCAATTGAGGTTTTGCGAGGCAAATAGCAAGCATATCACTGAAAACCCCTTGAATTGTAACGATCCCATGTCTCGTCCGGTCAGCAGCTACTTAGGTATTAGAATTGAAAAAGCTCTTCTTTCGGCTGTCACTCTGGCGATACTCCTCGAGGTACTGCTGCACCGAGCATCGCGGCGCCCAGTCTCAAATGTATGCTGCCGCTTGCACGAGCGCGAGCAGCATGTAGTTCAGCGCTGCCGCTAGCTCGGTAATGCCGTCATCCCTATTGAACTTGTCTCCCGGCTTCCTGTTTAGAAGTATATGTGAAGCCGCAATATCCATCAGCTCCATCGCTATAATATCGCTGTCTTCGACGAGCTGCGTTACTACGTACCGTGTCCGGCTTATCACTAGCACTGAACCGTTCCTGCTTGGACGCAAGTAACTTGATAAGTTCTGCTGGAGAGCGCCGCGACCGCCGTTGCTGCCATGCTTCGCCGCTACACTCTCAAACACCGCTGTGTCGTTAGCGTCGTCTAGCACTAACAGCTAGGGCCCGTTCCTTTGATCGCACAGCTAGTCGTGCACCAGCTTGAACACATCCGCCTACAGTTCCTTGCGGCTGCGAACCTTGACCTGCTCAGCTATCTCGCAGAAGCTCTGCTCCAATCGAGCGGTGTTGCTAACCTGCACCTAGCCCACCAGCGCGACTTGAGATGCTGGCGCCGCGCATCGTTCGCGTATTTAGTTGAGCAGCGTTGCACGAGCGATGAAACCTAGGTTGCGGCGGAACGGCACGAAGCGCGAGGGCTGCGGCTGGATAAACTAGGCTTTCTGTGCACCAGAGTGTGATTAGTGCAGCGTCAGGTCACCCAGATCCTTTCTGACCTGCCAAGCAGGAAGGCGGAACTCGGCGTAGACAGGGTTGTAGACGATGCCAGCCTAAAAACTAGCATTGCTATTACCAAAAGTTATGACAGATGCCATGTTCCTGATAAAGCGGAGCACGCATCTACGACAGCGCTGCCGCCACAGTAAAGCGCCAGCTAAACCTCAGCCTAGCGACTACGGGCTAAGCTAGGATGGAAGGCAGCTGTGGGCTAGGGGCGTGAGTATCCTGTCATGCTGACGAGCGTGTACTGTCTTGCACATGTATTTGCCAGACTTTGGCATCACAAAGAATTATTCGTTAGTATAAAAAAGCAAGCACCAGACATAGTCCGGCACTTGGGAGCAGATCCCTATTATGTTAGCGTGTTATTATCTAAGCTACACGCAACACACCAACCGCACAGGCATACTTAAATTAAGTTAAAGGACTCGTTACAGTACAAATTATAATTGAGTTAAATAAGTTAGGTTTCAGGCTCTCCTAACCGAAAAACGAGGCCCACTCCGGTTTTGAGGTCCCAAATGGTTGATAACACTTGAAATACCAGAATAATGAAAGGACAAATATTCGCCAGAAGAAATCGAACACAAGAACATTTTTGTAATCACCCTCACCAAAGATACAGACAAGTTCTCGGCTGAATGGAAAAATATACAGCAGCCAGGAGGCAATAGCTGTAATTATAGAGTAAAAGAAGCTGTACAGCGTATACCTATAATCCAACCCATGTAGAATGAGGAGGATACCCAAGATAAGTAGAACTAATACAATAGGGAGGGTCTTACGTGAATAGGACGAAAGCCTTAACGTCTGTCCTTCTATGGATATAAAAATTGCATGGATGAAAAGGGCGATAATATGTCCTCCTAGTCGAAACCCACGATACCTGTATCGTTTGCTAAGGTCTCGATCAGGCTCTTTCGCAGCAAAATCAACCCAGGCCAAGGGGATGAACTGCAAAAAGACTGCAATGTACCCTATTCCTTGGTCTAGTCTTACCGAGAAACTATCTAGCCGACCAATGCTAGGTAATATTGGATCTGCTGGAGCATTCTTGGCTAAGTGGCCTAGCACAAACCAGGTCAGGAATGACGCGAAATAACAACAGGCCCATATCTTTGACCACAGAATCCCGGAAGATACTGATAGCTTGACAAAGGAATAGGCGATACCGACGATGAAAACACCAAAGCGAAAGATTTGGGGGGATTCAGGGCCCCTAGCAGTTCTGGGCATGGTGCTGAAGTCATATCGTCTATCCCTTAGAACAGCCCGAGCCGCACTAAACGGTAATTGGCCTTGACAGATGTAGTTCATGAACCGTATTATAAGCATCGAGGTATCGGCGATACAAACAAACGGTGAGCTTCTAAGATATATGCTCCGTGAAGGCTCGAAACCACAGATGCTTCCGCATGGCTGAATCGTTGTGTTAAGAGCGATACTGAAGAGTGACCAGTAAAATTCTCCGGGCGCAATCGTTCTATTACTTTCGCTATGAATTTCTGGCATTATCGCAGCAGAGACTAGTATTCAGATTTCCAGTTAAGTCCCACTGTTACAGAAAAGCTTGGATCGAAACGTAATGGTCGGAGAGTCAGCGATAGAATAACCTGAGGGTTTAATTAGTGGTAACAGATAAAATAGCTTAGTTGCTAAGTACGCTATGCTAAAAGGGCACAATAGGTAGTAGCCTCTGAGGTATTCACCGAGGACTTACCAGGATTTAACCCCTTGCAGGTATAAAATAATTCTTTGAAGCTCTCAATTTATTGCCCAGGACGTGTCGTGTCGTCTTGGGTTCGAGAAACTCTCACGAGGCGAGGTGTCTGAGAAATACCCAATGTATACGGCAGGGAGGCGCTGCCCATAATTTTTAGGCAGCAATTACGAGGTTTGAGCCACCCTAAATATAGTAACATCAAATGTGGGTAGCGCGTCTCTTTCACCGTCGCTGCATGGAGATTGGCCGCCTCCTAGTCGCATAAGGACTAGCTTGTAGTGTGGCTTATCACCTGACGCCCAGCCTCACCTAACGCCCGTTTTTTCCCCTTAGCCCCCCCTCTATCTTAATAACTACTTTTTCTATTAACTCTAAATTTTAGTATATATTATAAATTTGTATTAAAAATTACTCTAGGTATTTATTTTTTATAAAAAAATTAATATTAGTATAAATATTAAACTTTAAAATATTTATGTAAATTTTACTTAATTATAAATAATTATATAATAGAGTGTAATAATAAGCTATAAATCTAAATTTAGATTATCTATATATATAGTTAAAAGTTATAAATATTACTAATATATAATACTATATACTTAATTAGTTATTTAAAGCTAAACTTTCTCTATAAAGCTCTATAAAAATATTATTAATATAATAGGTATTTTATATAATAATAATAATTTTTCTAATTAATATATATATATATATAATTACTAATATAAGTTATATTAAAGTCTACTTACTTTATATTTAGCTAAATTTATATAAAATATATATAAAACTATAAATATAACGTATATTCTATTATTTATTTAATTTTAGATTTATTTCTAAAAAGTAATTAGTATAAAAAATTTCTTATATTTATTAGATATATTCTAAAAGTTTAAAAACTATATAAAATCCTATTATTTTAATTAAATTTCTAGTAAATTCTATAAAAGAATATATAAATAGTATTATTATTTTAAGATGTATAGTTTTAACTATTCGTATATATAATTATAGTATTAATATATATATATAAAATATATAAATTGTTTATTAATTTTACTAAATATATTAAAAAATTATTACTTTATAGCAATAATTTACTTATTTAACTAAATATTAAGTAAGTAGACTTTAATATAACTTATATTAGTAATTTTTTCTATATATTAATTAGAAAAATTATTATTATATTAATAATTTTTTTATAAAGCTTATAGAGAAAGTTTAGCTTTAAATAACTAATTAAGTATATAGTATTAGATATTAGTAATATTTATAACTTTTAACTATATATATAAATAATCAAAATTTAGATTTATAGCTTTTTATTACTCTCTATTATATAATTAATTATAATTAAGTAAAATATACTTAAATATTTTAAGGTTTAATATTTATATATATATATATATATATATATTTTAAAAATAAATTAATAGAGTAATTTCTAATACTAATTTATAACCTATACTAAAATCTAGAGTTAATAGAAAAAGTAGTTATTAAGATAGAGGGGGGGGGCTAAGGGGAAAAAACAGGCGTTAGGTGAGGCTGGGCGTCAGGTGATAAGCTACACTATGCAGTCCCGTGCAAAAAGAAAACCCCATATCCTTCCCGTACTCTATGCTGTGTCTCACCGCCTATCCCCAGGCTCTAAAGTGACACATGGTTGAATTAAATTCTTTCGTGTTCGGAGACAGGTATAAGACGTACTGTGTTCCGCAGGCAGCAAGAGGAAGGAGTGTAGTGATAGCATCAGCATGCACTACAACATCGATTAGAGGTTCGTTAGGCGGCAAAGACCACTAGAACCCAATCAGGGTTAGCAGCTTCCAGAAAGGGCTTGATCTGGGGAAGCTCCCATTCCTGATCCGCCACGCTTGAGTAGGAACTAAAACGGGAACGATCGCCAAGAAGACGCGGTCACCTTACTAAGAACGATCTAGCACGGCAAGCAGCGACTTAGTCCACACAACATCCCTAAGCCTAGAGAGCTACAGCTAAGACCGCCAGCGCTTATACCAGCCGGGGTGCTGTTAGCCAAGTTGACTAATGGCCAGGACTAGCAAATTTTACTAGATCTCGAACTGCTTAAATGCAAACAGCAGATCTACGAGCGAAACGCGCACACTGTAGAGATACGGGGTAAGGAAATCACATTACACCTAGGATAGGAATATACTATAAAGATCCCTAGTAAGAACATTATATTACGACCAGTGATGTAGAGCACCGGCGCTTCCCCTTGCGATAACGTAGCACTCGTGAAGGTTTATAATCCTCCTCGCTTACCATACTCCAACAGAAGTGCGTCCTACGGTAGGGGAGCACATCCGTTCCTAGGATCTCAGCTGCAGAGAGGCTGTAATGGGCGGCTTAGCAACGGACCTCATAGCCTTTATGGCGGGCGATACTCATTAGCTCTAGAACTATGTAGTATATATTGCATAATTATAGGGCAGAACCTTTGGTCTCGTATATTCTTAATCATGCAAAGTAAGCTAAAGTAAGTATTACGACCACAGGATCAGCAGCAGCAGGCTGCCAGAGATTAGTAAATCCCAGCAGCGAGGAGTTGTTAGCAGCACAGGGCTGCTAGAACCAAGGGCATGCCAGCAACGGTACGATGCCAGCAGCGAGGCGCTGCTAGGGGTAAGTTAGAGAGCACTGGAAGACTGCGGACAGAGTTAGTGATAAAGGAGAATGATAGGGAGCCAGATATCACAGCCTGCCAGTGCTGAATTTTGAACTCTATCATTAGTTTGTATGTGGTTGTCGATGACATGGACGGGCGTGCGGAATTTGCCTTTCTTGGTGTTGAAGTCTGGCACGTTCTGTGGTCCACGCACGGTATAATCGGTATCAGCGAAATACTTTTAGCGACTTGTACAGATCAAGAGTAATTCGTCAGACCATACAAAAGACATCGCTAATGCGAAGTGAGAACGTCAATAATCTTGCTCTAGTTGATATCAACATCTATATGAGACATTATCTAAATCTGTCAGAGCACTTGTAGCGCTGCAGAGCAGGAAGTGAGTTGAGTAAGCTAAATGCGCAAACGAAATGTTCAAAATTATGTTAACAATGCTAACTGCCCTCCCTCTCTTTCAACAAGTCCTTTCTTGTGCCTATTTGTCGCGCCTCGTCGGTGAAAGAGGTTTTAGGGATGGTGTTCCTGACACTAACTGTGCTCTGTTGGCAGTGACCTATTGATTAAGATCTGGGCCTGGACTATCTGGCCATAGGGATGCCAATGGTACCAAGGATTCGCAGCGTGCTACGTCTATCTTGCTGATGTGCCATCCGACGCTGTTGATCGCCAAACTGGGACCATAAGCTCTGAACTCTCAAAGGGCAAGTGTTTTACCAGAGGATGGACTCTTCAAGAGCTCATCGCCCCTTCGATAGTAATATTTCTTGACCAGGAATGGCAAGAAGTCGGTACTAATTCAAGCCTGTAATTGACAATATCAGAGATCACCGGGATACTTGACACTAACCTCCAAGGAGCTGACCTTAAATCTGCCAGTGTCGCACAAATAATGTCATGGGCTTCGAAGAGGAAGACAAAAAGGCTGAAATATCTCGCCTATTGCTTAATGGGCATATTTGGTGTTAACATGCCCATGCTCTAAGGAGAAGGGGAGCGAGCTTTCATTAGGCTCCAGGAAGAAATTATGAAGATCTCAGATGATTATAGCCTCTTCGCCTGGGAATCATCTAGTCCCCGTAGCAGCCTTCTAGCAACTTCCCCAACTGCATTCGTTAATTCTAGCAAGATCATCGCATTGGATTCGTCCAGCACCTTAAGCGGAGCCATGACCGTGAACAACAAAGGAATTCATCTGAAACTCCGCTTTATGGATATCGAGAGAGCGTCATTTGACCACGTTGGGCTTGGCATCCTTCCCTGTGCGGTACAAGGGGAATTAGGGGGAAAGCTTGGAATCTATGTGAGAGCTATGTCAGAGACTAAAGAGTATTTTGAGAGAATATATAGTGAGGCACTCGAATTGATCAACCTAAATGATTTTAGCCAGTCAAAATACCCTGAAAAAAAATATATGTGTCCGACACGAGCATCAGACACAAAAGAACCAGTCATTGCTACTGAAGGCGGTGAAATATGGGAATGTGACAGTGGTGAAACTGCTACTTCAGAAAGGCGCTGATCTCGAGTCTAAAGACCTATATGGTCAGACGCCACTATCGCTGGCCGTAGAGGAGGGAAACGAGGAAGTGGTGAAGCTGCTGCTTGAGAAGGGTGCTAATCTCAAGTCTAAAGACCTATATGATCGGATGCCACTATTACTAGTTGTAGAGGAAGGAAATAAGGAGATAGTAAAGCTATTACTTGAGAAGGGTGCTGATCTCGAGTCCAAAGATTTATATAATCAGACGCCACTACTACGGGCTGTAGAAAAGGGAAACGAGGAGGTGGTGAAGCTGCTGCTTGAGAAGGGCTCTGATCCCGAGTCTAAAGACATGTATGGTCAGACGCCGCTATCGCGTGCTGTAAAGAAAGGGAACAAGGCGGTGGTGAAGCTGATGCTTGGGGTGAGTTGAGAAATCCGTTGTAAATCGAAACTTGATGTACGGAGCCTTGTGGAGCGGAGGTATTCCATGCACGGAACGTAATTCCAAATGCGAAAATCTCAATACTCAATTTGTAACCCTTAAATTCTTCGATGCGTTGTTTATAGAGTTCGTTTTCTGAAGCTTCACTTGGCCTCCTCGCCCACCTCCGTTACTGACAATTCTCTTTAGTACTTCTCTCTAAGCCGGGCATAACTCGATTTATAATTTGTGTTGGATTAGAAATCCAGCGACTTTGAAATTAAGGACAGGAGCAAGATGATAGGCTAGTGAATATTGAGATTCCTAGGCAATAGCCCATATAAATGGTTTACTAATGTTCGGATATTTGCGGCTGGCGATAAAAGCTCTAAGTACTTGCCACCGCTAACAGGGAGGATGGCTGACCCGCACCGACCAGAGGGTTGCGAAGTGGTGAATCTACAAGAAGTGAGCTGGTTGACGGACCGCCAGAAAGATAGCCGAGTTTGATCACAAGGCTGTGGAGCTTTGGTAGGCTCACTTGCTTAGACTTTGTATAGCTACAGGTCTGATGGTCACAACCCTTTCTATCAAGCACTCTCAAAGCACGACAAGGTTTGATTCATTTAGCGTAAAGTGATCGTATCAAATTGGAGTGCTTCAGCCAACTCCCCTTGCATGATGCCATGCACATACGCCTCCGCTATAAGTCCATAGTATTCACCCTGGTAATTGCGAAGCACAAACAGCGTTGATAGTCCAGGAATAACCCAAATACCGTCCAAAGGTTCTGCCGACTCTGGAACCAGCGCAAGGAGATTTTTCTGTTCTTGTGAGCCGTCGACATTTCATTGCCGCACTTATGAATGAGTCAACAGCACGAGCAAACCGTGAGCAACTCCAGTTTCAAATACTCTGGCTCTGTTCCTGGAGCGATTTCCTCTCCCCTCAAAATCTCGAACAAGTTTTCCAGTTTCTCTACACTTGGAAACGGGCAGTTCAAATCTGAAGCTCGCAGCCGGTCAATGACCCGCCGAAAAGCGTTGTCTTGATGGCTACGCCATGTACTCCTAGTGCCATTACCTATTGTGTCTCTGGTATAATCATCATGTCCGTTGATCATGAGAGCTACCCAAGCATCGCTTAGCTTTTTAGGCGCGGAGCGGTGTGGCCCGGCACGATCTGCGAGTGTGATGCGCCAGAGAATCTCACTAAGGCCTTGCGTTGTGTACACACCATAAGGTTCGTCACACAGCCGAATCACAAGCTCGATTTGTGGCAGCATGGTAGAGTGATATTATTCAGAAACGTGAATGACAGTACCAACGTGGGCCGCACGGAAGGTAAGCTGATGTAAAATGCGGGTGTCGGGTACTTCTTTCGACATGAGCGATCCTGAAGGATTCCAGGCAGCAGCGAACCGGTTGAGTACCATCAAGGGCATTGGCTTCATGCGCATACCCCAGTATACAGTCCACGAAGCAGATTCCGTGCTATTATGATCTAGCGAGACGATGGAGCGATTTTGTACCTGGTGGAGGACGTCCAAGCTCCCATCGTAACGGATGAGCATTCTCGTTGTATCTTCCATCACGTCTGACACACACCGTTTATAGTCTGGTTGGACGTCAAGCTCAGTCGGTTCTTTACCAATTGCGAGAGCAAGCACATTGAGCATACCATAAGCGTTGTCTAAAGGATTGGTGGTCTGGCGGCCCCGCGTGGAAGCCATCATGTCAAGCAGACGACTCTCTCGTGCGCCGCTCATATTTTCGCGCATAAGAGCCAGCGTTGCGGCGCTACCAGGAGGCGGCATGTGAACCTCGTGGTAAATTGGCATACGATCAATGATCTGCTGTGACCAGCCGTTTAGTGTGAGCAGTTTGCCCACGTTGAAGAGCATCACTAGCTCGATCATGTACTCACCTCATAGAAAGAGAATTTCTCTTGCGAAGACGGCTTCTTGGACGATCCACAATCGATTGAACCACCTAGACTCATTCATTAGGGCAAATATTTTAGCTTAACGATGACGAAATTCGACTCACTTGCGGCCCAGAAGCCCCATTACGCAGCACAATTGTTTGGCGTCAATGGTATCCACACCCAGTGCTTTGTATGTATCGGGATCTTCCAAATTCACACCCTGCATTTCTATATGGTTTTGAAAGGGTATTTTAGCCAATATTTGGAGTTCCTTCGATCGCCAAAGCTGTGTTTAGGAGATCCTTGCCGAGCCAGGCAATTACTGATTTCGCGCGTAGGTAAATGTCACTCATTAAGAGGACTTGAGCCTTTCGTTCGCCTAAATCCACCTAGTTAATACATATGGCATCCGCCTATAAGTATTTGTGCTTTTTCAAGGGCTCTGTAGCATTCCAGATGCGCTAGAATACGTTGATTAGGTTTTGCCCTGGTCGAACAACGATGCGTTTGTTATTGCACTTGAAAGCTTTTGAGACCGAGTATGTGTCGCGCCAGTATTTGTAACTACCCCAAGCTGATGATGGTGAGTCCTCCTCCAAGTGAGGAAATTGATATGATGTGTCCCAAGTATATGACAATGCACTGAATGGCGGTGCTTCATCGAGCCCAAATACAGTCATAAACAGGGAGCACGTCCACTCTTCAACTTCCTCAAAGGATAGAAGTCAGATCGATCTTTTCGTCGAAAGGAGTCCATATTCATATGGCTCTAGTCTTGTGACAGCCTTGTCGATAACTTCGACAACAGTATTCCTAATGAAATTCCAAAACGGCATTATGGTGACTTGATCAATTCAAGTTCAAAGGTATTGTAGTTTCATCCTCAAGAAAGTTGCAAAAAAGGTAGGTTCCGCATGAGCTTGACCAACTCGGCTAAACGTTGAAATGCATCAAATACGCCTCTCATGCATTAGATAATAGGAGATAACCCAATCAATTTTCATCAGAGCTTAGCGGTGCAGTTTGCCTTTTAAATGCGCGAAAGCCGAAGCTAGTTTGTTGATCGACATCACGGGATGTTGTAAATACTATGAAGTTATACAGCCTTGAAAGAGCATTTCTGACCAACTTTTACACTCCAATATATGAACAATAGATAAGAATATGTACCAATATACACTAAGAACTCTGGGCCATGACAGGGCAATGTTGAGCAGGCTATTAGGAAAAAGGTCGTAAACGAGTAAGGTCTTGGGCATTGACCAAGAATTCCATGTTTCCGATCAAGTTCATTTTAACCTTGGCCCTGGGGTTGTACGCTGATAGCTCTTTGGTTTTGCGACAGGATGTCACCACTATAGACTAGGATGGAACGATAGACGGGCTCTTTATGTTTGATTCTCATGCCCCTCTTAGCCAAAATAAAGTGTCTTGCACGAGCCCCAGAACAACGAGGGCAATGGTCAATTTAGCCACCTTTTTGGCCTAGCAATCCCAGTGTCATCTGTTTATTCTTTTTCCCCTACCCTTAAAATCAAAGATCATGATTCCTTGCACACCCTATCGATTGGTTGTATGCCTGGCCCAACCAGTTCCCAATCTCCCACCCAGTTCAATGAACATCCTAGTATTCACCAGTTTGACTGGAGCTTTCGGCTTTGTCGTACCTCTCACATCAGAAATATAATGGGACAACGGAAACAGGATGGAAAATTTCGATGCTTTATAGCTCAACGCATCATGGTAATAGCCTGTCAACTGGTAACTAACCACGTCGTCGGCAAGTCTGTAATAGAGCGGGGTTCCTATTCTTTGCGGTCCTACTCGGCCAAAGGCGGTTAGAAGGATACTACGTGGACCACTGCAGTTCCAAGTTTTGTGAATAGGTCACATGCCGACGGCCAAATATCCTAGAGTAACTGTACCGTGGCCACGCGCTGTGGAAAGGTTATCCTTGTTATAAGACAGTACTATAAAGTGAACACCAGAATTGATTGAAGACTTGGTGAAGCCACCATGCGTATCAGCGTGTTCGCGAAATTCGTGGCGTAATGTTCGACCATGTGTAACTAGTGGGAAGGGGTAGCGAGCGTACTTGTGCGGCGTCGGGCTGCTATCTTTGTGGCGTCGGTTAGGTGATCCGCAGGGGAATGCTCAGCAGCACGAAACGATTCATATGCGGTGTGCGACTTCCTCATGCCGGTCCGGGAGCAGAGGGCACCTTGCTGCTGTTCACAATAATATTGGCAATTTGTTGGGGCCGTGTCGCGCCGCAGCCCATGTAGTCGTTATGGAAGTCAGATAGCCCGTGTTGACAGTAATACAACATGTGACTTCACGGCGTGGCTGCACATAGGAGATGACTTGCTGGCGGGGCTGATGGGTGAAAAAAATTAGTTTGATTCAAGATGGGATGGATGTGGTAGCTCGCCGTGCTAGTCGATTCTTTTGACCGGTGAACGCCTTGACCAATTGGGTACTTCCAAACGCGGCAAGGTTGCCACTGTTGTTCACCGATCCGTAGACAACGAAACATATTGTCCCTGGGTTGCCAATAAAAAGCATTTTACGGATGCGAGACTCTATACAGAGGGTACGGTGCAGACACCATATGTCGCACAAGGCTGCATGAATGGGGGGCCACGAGTGCGGGGCTGAAGAGAACTCTGGGTAGCTCAAATTCTGCTTGCCTCGCCGCAATCCCCCTACTCTTTCAACCTTCAGCCGCTGTAGAACTATTTATAAGGGCGTTATTATGTCGCGAAGGGCAAATAAAGCGCGGGGGCCGCAAGTAGCTTGAGCCGCTGTGACTTTGTCAGGCCGGTAAGGGTGCTGACCGGAGCTTAGCTTGGTTACTAGTCCACGGGTCGCTTGGTGCACGCTCCTCACCGGTGAAGAGGTGGTGAGAACTGTCAACATCGTTTTAAACAGTCCACCGCATCTTGCTCTACAGGAGCTTATATTTTCGAATCCCGTTTTCTGGACGTTCGGTGAGAGTGTTAGGATGGAAGTACTTGACGCAACAAGTCTCGCTGAGCGGTTGAAGTGGGAGGCGAAAGAGTACTGGCTGCACATTGAGGCTGAGACTCCCTTTGAAAAATATCCAGGTAATGGATTAATCGTCGCAAGATAGGATGATTTTGAGCTGATAATCTTGCAGCGAAGCAACATGCAAGACGTGTACAGGAAAAATTGGGTGTTGAGCAGGGCCTCATTTACCTCCCAGGCCAACCAGGGAAGAATTTTGAGGACAGCGATATGCCTGCGCCTTTCCATCAGCGACGTTACTTTTATTATATGAGCGGGTTCGTCGAAAATTTCTAGTAAGCTTGAGTGCATGCTGATGAGATGAAGGTGCGACGAGCCAAATTGCCACCTAACTTATGACATCCAGCACGACACATTGACCCTCTTTATTCCAAGGATAGATGAAAGTCGCATCATCTACGATGGCCGCGGCTTAACGCTTGCAGAAGCGCTTGTCAAGTATGATGTTGATGAAGTCTATTATTCTGACGAGGTTTCGGGTTTTATTCTGGACTGGTTCAGCCCTAGCCGCAATCGAGGCAACCTCTATTCTCTTCATGATTCACAATCGCCCCAACATAAGTCAAAATGCCGAAAACATTGTTACGACTTAGACACAACATCTTTGCAGCCTGCTATGAAAGTCGCGCGGATGATCAAAGATGAGCATGAAATTAGCCTCGTCCGCAAGGCGAATGACATTAGCTCTGCAGCACACCGGGAGGTCCTAGCGAACATCTTGAAGTTCAAGAACGAAGCTCAGGCTGAGGGTATTTTTCTCGATGTCTGTGTGTCGCAACAGGCGAAACAACAAGCTTATGACCCTATTGCTGCTTCAGGACCCAACGCTGGAACGTTACACTACAGAGCTAATAATGAAGATTTTGAGGACCGTCAACTCATGTGTTTAGATGCTGGCTGTGAGTACAAAATGTATGCGAGCGATATCACACGAACTTTTCCGCTTTCATGTTCCTGGCCAACTCAAGAGGCGGAGAACATCTACAAGCTTGTAGAACGCATGCAGGAATCTTGTATCAAGCGACTAGCCCCTGGAGTAAGATATCTTGACATTCATATATTAGCGCACCAAGTCGCAATTGATGGTTTGTTGGCGCTTGGGATATTGCATAACGGAACGAGAGAAGAGATCTATAAATCCGGTACGAGCAGAGCATTTTTTCCCCATGGTCTTGGCCATCATGTGGGCTTGGATGTGCATGATGTAGGCCAGGCAGAGTTGATGAGTGTCCGAAAAGGCAAACCAATTCTTGAACAGGTATGAAGACATACTTCGCCGCGTCTCGATGACCACAAGTGCTGACCAAAGACAGATACCTTCGCTATATCCGGAGAACTTCCATCTTCCAGTTTACGACGACCAAACCTGCCATGCCCCAACAGATCCACAGAGCAGCCACCTGGAAGAAGGTATGATCGTTACAGTAGAACCTGGAATGTGAGTGAACCTATGATGCACGCGATGGGCCACACTCATATTGATACAGCTACTTTTCTGCGTATGCCCTTCAACATGTCTATCTACCTTCGCCCATTCACTCTAAGTACATCAATTTGGAGGTACTGCAACACTATCTCCCGGTTGGTGGTGTTCGTATTGAAGATGATCTATTGATCACATCAACTGGTTACGAGAATCTCACCACTGCACCCAAGGGCGATGCAATGCTGGAGATTATTCGGTCAGGACAGAAGGGCGAGAATCTGTTCACAGTCCCTAGACGTTCACCAGAGAGAAGAAATCACCAAGAGCAACGACCGCTCCTGCGTGCCCCAGGAATATCAACTGAGAGACCAAAATCAATACTGAGACCGATTGCAAGAGCATCCACAATGCCGGCGGAACTATACAAACGAAGATCAGTCGACTTTGAGCCATTCGAAGGTCCATCTTTATTTTCCAACTTCAAACGCTCAATGACTACCGACGAGAGAATTCATCTCTGGCAACAGAATCGGGAAATTGCAATGTCATCACAGAACCAACTTGTTACCTCAGTATGTGGTGACTGTACCAAAGAGGTAAAACATGTTTATATGACATCTGGATCATACCACGCTGCCCGTAGCAGTTCTGGAAATGTGCAACCTGCCTGCAATAAATGCACGATTCTATGCGAGACATTAGGTCGGCTACGGCAGAACCTTTCCTTGTCTGAGCAGAATTTGCCTAAGTCAAGTGTACAGCCAGTCCCTGTGCGTGAGACCAAGAAAGAAGATGTAATCAATCGGTACAACAATGCGCAATCATCAATGCACCAAGCAAAAGAGCCGTTGAAAGAACACACATACGGTGAGCGAAGAGAATGGACTATCAGAAATGAGGCGACTTGTCGTTCGAACCAGAGTTCGAATCAAACGTCAAGCTCGGCCGCTTACTCCACAAATGATCAGAGATCGCCTCAGGGTTTCTCACCCTACCATCAAAACTCAGCACGGCAAATCCTCACATCCAACCCATCATCAACAGAACTGCCACTCATTCCCCACCCAAGCATTGCAACACCACCGCCTCACACTCAGCCTAGGATGGCGTCTGCAGACTCCTTCCATGTACAACCCCAGGCCAACACGTCAAGAAAGCCTCACCGCAATAGTACACAGCGACCACATCGGACACTAGATGACTACTACCAAGCGCGAGGTAACCCGCCGCTCGCCATTGTGGAACACCAATACCTCAACTCAAAACAACCCGCACAACCCATCACCAGCACGCAAGAGCCACCTCATGCAACCTACGATTTACCCGAGCGTTTCAAAAACCGCTCTTTCGCTCCCAGGTCCAGAGGAGCCGAATTCACCAAATTGCAGTCGGCACCCCCGAACTCAAAGCTGAGCTCACAGCACACACACACGGCAGCCTCAAAACATCACACCAAGCCCTGAATCGCGGACAAGAAGCACTTGGACGACATAACTGGTATTGTGGAACAATTACGGCGTCTCTGCGCGAAGTAGTAGGGTGCCGAGATCGACGCTGCAGTCACAGGAGAGCGGGGCAGTGGGCCCGCTGGTATGAATGAATGGCTTTTTCATGAGTCGGAGGAGCAAAGGGATATGATATCAAAGCGGATATTAGGTAATTGGGGGGGTAGTAAGCGGGGACATAATTTATGATGAATATCTTTTATACGTTAACAATAACGAATTTCCTAGACTTTGTTAGTACGCTATATAATCTTGTTACTCAATGGATGCGGTAACTGAAGTGTGGAATGGTGCATGTGCGTGTCCTGTGAGATACCTATGTTTCAGTAATTGTAGCTAGCTAATGCGCTTATTGTCTACGGCCGTTACCCTTTTGCCTAACCTATCCGTCGTAATCAATGATCATTATGTGCAATCCTGAGTTCAATGAAAGACAATCATTACGCTTGTGTAGATGCTTTTACTCTTCTCTCGACTTGGCGTCGTCGATGGCACGCTTCCAATCGTAGCAATACATGTAGATACCTTCGGACATGGTGATGCAGCTGCTACCGACGGCACACCCAGCCCACAAGCCTACCAATTTCAAGTCCTTGGAGAAGCATAGGAATAGGGCTAGGGGTACGGCAATGGTGTAATAGACGAAGAGGTTTGCCCATCCGCCGATTGCTTGAAGGCCCAGGCCGCGCAGGATGGCATTTGCCAATGCTGTACCGCTGTCGCAGAATTGGAATACTGCGAGAAGCGGAAGAACGGTAGCGGCAATGGCTATGACTTCAGGATCGGTGCTGAAGGCCTTTGGAAGGACGTTGTGGAAGGCGGTCAGGATAGTAAAATCGATCACGCCAATGACGACGAATATCAGTATATATGTGCGCGTAGCGGTTCGGGCGGCGGACAGAGAACCAGCGCCGATTAAGTTGCCGAGTCGTGTGCTGACCGCTACACCAACGGAAAAGGGGATGTGGTAGATTGAAACTGCAAGACTCATAACGATACTTTGCGCGGCAAGGTGGGCTGTGCTTAGGTAGCTTGTTGAAAAGGTGAGGATGTCGAAAGCCTAGATCAATCTGTTAGATTGCCCATTTCCCAAGGATGAATTCTACTCACCAGCCATTCCGTCTCCACCATGACGATACCGGGTATAGCGAGTTTGGCCATTGGGCCCCAATTTTTGAAAGCGTCGCGGGTAAAGCCTGCCCAGCACTCCAGCGAGTGTGGGTTTACAAAGTATACGTACACCCACAGAAGGATTGGTAGAAGGTTATGGGACAGTACGGTTGCGAGCGCAGCGCCCTCCAGATTCCATTTGAGTGTGAATACGAATAGGTAGTTGAGTAAGATATTGACAGGTGTGGCAATGAGCAAGACGAAGAGACTTGCATTGAAGAGTCCCTGAGCTTGCGTAAATCTTTTTCCGGCTTCGAATATTGCGTAGCCTGGGGCTCCAGCTAAGAGGATAGAAAGATATCGTCCAGCAAGATGGGCCAATTCCTTCTCTGGTACCAGTGCAGCGAGAATCCAGCCTGAGGATAACCAGACAGCTCCAATGGGAATCGTTACCAGCATCATAAACATGACCATGCGTTGTAAATGAAGCCCAACCAACTCTTTCTTGCCAGATCCATATGCTTGGGCGCAAAGGGTATCCAGACTCGTGGCCAAACCCTCATACACCGCCAGCCCAGTGATATTCGCAGTCATACTCGCAAGACTTACTGCTCCCAATTCGCCTGTCCCAATATGCCCAACAACAAAAATCGTGACCAAACTAAAATTATACTGAAGAAGATAGGTCAACATCAACGGGACAGAATATCTGACAAGCAGCCTCGCTTCCTTGCCCGCCGTCGTTTGCAACTCTTCCACCGTCCCCTCCTCGCCTAACAGGGCCGCAACCTCAGCTGTGTCCATAACAGTGCCATACTGCTGAGTCTTCGCAATGCCATCACGATGCGCAGCCAACAAACCCACACGCTCCTCAGTGCTCGCTGAGAACCTCCGTGTCACCGGACTGTCCATGATGTATCCCGCAGTAAAAGGAAAGGGAACAAAGACCAAAGCTAACGATGAAATGTCATGCTCAAACGGCTTCTCTTCCTCGTCGAGGTCGTTGATGAAGCTTGCTGTTGATAGGTAGTCGCTGGCAAGAAGCAGCGGGGCGCTGACATGTGTGGCGTTCCGCATCTGGATTGCGTATCCCGGTAACGGCGCATAGAGGCTAGAAGAAAACAAGTATGGGGCAGTGGATATGCTCGGTGGCTCAGCGAATGGAGATCATGGCCAGTCGGGGCGGCCCATGCATTTGTTGGCTTGAAATGATGTTCTGCGCTTGGAACGTGGGTGCATTCTTTATTCACGGCGCACGGAAGCAGCTGCTGGCTCACTGCTAGAGACGTATGATAAGAGCAGCTGCGAATTGACGCGTGTGCGATGAAAAGCAAGGTATCCGAGAAGGATTAGTACCCGTTGCAGTTGTTGCTGCAATTGAGAGCGAGCCGATTCGACGGGAGACGTTCATGCATGCATTTCATCGCTGATCACTAGGCTCACCGGTCTTGCGCACTGCGCTACTGCCGGTCTAGCTCAACGAGCTGCGTAAATGGGCACATGGGGCTCCGGGAAGAGTGTCAGTAGCGCAGTTCGTGATTCTAGGTGCCAAAGATGTATGTCTGTTGTGATAATTTCGGCCCGAGTGTGTGTGCTTCGTAGCCGAACAAGGTCGGAAGATTTCCGTTTCCGCTGACCGATCAGAGTTCAAATCCATCTCAAACGGTGAATTATGTTGAAGCCAATAATTTTCAAGGTGATAGCAGATTATTGTTGACTCGATAAATTAAAAACGAAACGGGAGCATTACGACAATGTCAATATCTCATGAGCAGCCAGCGTTGCCTTTCACCTCGCGAGATTGATAATTTGGCAATAGTCACACAGGTTTGCGAGAGCAACTCAGTCATTGTACGATTTAATTAGCATATTTCCAAGCAATGAACAAAAAGGGAAATTGCCCATCCTACTCACAATACTAATTGCACAACAGCTGATTTGTAACAGGGTCAATTTTGTAAAGTGCCAAGTGAGTTCTGTCTTATGCACTAATTGAGGCAAAAGAGAGATTCTAGCTAATCTAGCAAGGGTTTAGTTGTTTTTACTCCAGAGGCCTAAGTCTTGGTTAGTCGGGAGCTACCGACAAGTGTGGTCACACTGAAAACCATTGGGACAGCCGAGTTCTTTCGTCGGAATGCTTTGAATTCATGGTGTGTAGATGCGACGAATCGAGGCACCGTACAGCTACCAGTTTTAGAGGAACGAAGTTATAATTCGACAACCACAATATATTCTTGTCTAAATATACCCAACTCTATGCACACCTAATTCTACGCTCTATAACTTTCCTCGCTTCCTTCGAAAAGTCAGACATCATCCATACTCTAGTAAATGGGACTCGCTACTCTAACTGACCCTCACCCTTCGCCTTCGCCAACTTCCCAACTTCCGGATCCTTAACCACCTCACTATACTCGGGTCTCAGTAACTCAAAAGCCTGAGTAACACGTGCATATGTGATGCCACCCAATCTCGAAATGGGCTTCAGAATCTACCGAAAATCAGCACTAGTCTGCACATCACGAAAACAATACTCACAGCAGGATCAACCAGCACGCCCTGCTCATCAATCGCGTCCTCCCTAGCCCAGAAATTGACGCCCTCGATGAACGCCGTGACACCCGTCTTCTTGTCCGGGGTCTCGGGGTTCTTGGACGTCCACTCATGGGTGCTCACGAGCTTCCCCTCAATACTGAATACCGCCTCCTGTACGCGATCCGGCCGAACAACCGCGCTCTTCGCAGGATGCAAGCCGCTAAACGCCCACTCGGATATACCCTGAGGGGCATTGATGGAGGTGTAGTTTGCGGCTTCGACGTACTCCTCGGAAATGATGTTGATGGTGCATTCCTTGGTGTCGAGCAGGTTCTTCAGCGTATCCTTGGCCCGGTCGCGGCCGCCCGCAAAGCCGAGAATGAACATGGGCGGGTCATGGTTTACGAGGTTGAAGTAACTAAAGGGCGCGAGATTGGTGCTCTTGCCGTCTGCGCTGATGGTCGAGGTGAATCCGACGGGGCGCGGGACCACGGCCGAGATGAGCATCTTGTAGTTGTGGGCGACAGGCCGGCCATCGGCATAAGGGTTGATTTGGCGATGGGGCTTTTCGAGACATGAGGGCTCGTTGGGGCCGGAGCCAGGTTGCCAATCGGGCTTGGGTGTTTGGGTGTAGTGGAAGTTGGCTTTTTCGAAGGGGGGGCGCGATGCTTCGGCAGCTTTGAAGTCACTATGGGGGTTGCGTTTGATTTCTTTCTCGGCATCTGTCTTGTCCGAGGCCATCTTGAAGGAGTTGTCACCACACTGCGGCTTGGGGAAGGGTATAGAGTGGGTGTTGATGTTTTTGATGTGAACTTTGTTGACTACTATATGCCCCTCAAATAACCGGAGGTGATGTCGTAAATTTGCAAGGCCCATTGCGGATCAATTCCGCAAGTCTACAAATGACGACGCGGAATGTCTCCAGGCCTTTACGACCAGGGGCTGTATTCGTACAAGCAGCATGAAGTCGAGCGGAGCCCTCTTTTATTCAATAGCCTCTATATCCTTCAAGATATGTTTTGTAATTCGTTTGGTTTGCCCTGTTTCTACGGTTACATGCGGCATCCTTCTCGCCTCCATGGCGGGGTGGCGGGGTACATTGACTTTGGGCTACCCCGCCATAGCACATATATGACTACATTACCCCCGTAATACCAACTGGCCTGTCTTTAGACACATCATCTCTATCTTGTCGAGTACAATATTTCTGCGTCGTAGCCTCCGTTATCATCTCATGTAGCACCACATTCTGTCCACATCAAATCTGCTCACATCCTTTAATGCTCGCAATTAATTCAATCATTCTCTTATTTCAGTGTTTCTGATCGTATTCCAAGTTTCGATTGTTATATAAAAAGAGCTTAGGGAGGCAAATTCAGAATCAATCAATAGGTAGAAGGGTCAGCAGACTCTGCCAGTAAAGTCATGTCCCCCACTGAAGACATGCCCAAGGTCGAAGACCTCAAGTTAGACAATGACTACGAAACATACCAACTAGGCGACTTCGCTCTCCAATCCGGCGAAAGCCTCCCCAACGCTTTCATCGCCTACAAAGCAATCGGCGACCCCAAGCTCCCCGCCATTATCTACCCCACATGGTACTCCGGTCGTACGTCCCCTTGCCTTTCATACCCATCCCTCTTTTCCATCTCCACTTACACCCCTAGTGATATCCGACAACCTCTGGCTCACGGGTCCAACACACACCCTGTCCCCAGCCACCTACTACATCATCATCCCGGCGCTGTTCGGCAACTCCCAATCGACCTCGCCCTCCAACACGTCCCACCGGCCATTTCCAAATATTTCTTTTTTTGACAACGTACGCGCACAGTATCAGCTTGTCACACAGCACCTAGGCATTACCTGTGCGCACGCCGTCCTCGGCTGGTCCATGGGCGCCGCGCAAACATACCAGTGGGCAACGCAGTACCCCACCTTCATGCGCTTCATTGTGCCCTTCTGTGGCGCGGCAAAGACATCGGAGCACAATCAGGTGATGCTTGAAGGTGTCAAGAGCGCCTTGTACTCAGCAGTGGGGACAAGCTCCGCGGGCATCTGTCAGCCTACAAGCCTTCCCCCGTCCGCATTTTCCTCCACAGGACTTGTCCGCGCGCCGCGCGAGGTCGGACTACGCGCGTTGGGCCGCGTGTACGCCGGGTGGGGCTTCAGCCAGACATTCTACCGGAAGCGGCTGTACACTACGCTCGGCTTCCCCACGCTCGAGTCCTTCATGACGGGCTTCTGGGAGACGTGGGCACTGAGCAAGGATCCAGAGAATATGTTGGTCATGGCACACACGTGGCAGAGCGGGGATGTGTCAAAGCAGGAGCCGTATGGAGGTGACTTTGGGGCGGCCATGAGGGGGATTCAGGCGAAAGCTTTGATATGTCCGTCAGCGACGGATTTGTATTTTCCGCCCGAGGATTCGGAGATTGAGGTCGCGAGGATGAAGGAGGGTGTGGGAAAGTTAGAGGTATTTCCGTCGATTTGGGGGCATTGGGCGGGGGTGAGTCGGCTTGTACTTTTTGATGGATTTTGCTAACTGGTGTAGGGACCTGGACAGAGCACAGAGGATGTGAAATGGTTGGATGAAAAGCTGAGGGCCTTCTTTGCGGCCGAGTAATTGAGATCGCTGATGATTCCATCTCGTCAAGTGGCGCGTCCAAATCTTTTCTTGTTAGGCAGTCAGCTCATAACTTGAACACTCACATCAATCAGAATGATATTTTCTCTTTTTACGAGTTGTATCGGAAAACAAATGTCCTCTCTTAACTACATACACCGTTCCCCGCCGCAAGGTCCACCAGCGGTGGTTGAGGAGGAGGAGGAGGTCCCTCGGGCAGAATTTTATGCTGCATTACCCGAGTCCATGTTAGATTGACATGCAAGCCGGCATGTCTAGCCCTGTTGCTTCGGTTTGGTGTATACTTGCTAGCGTGTAATAAACCGCCCTTCTAGAGTATCGCCGATGCCATAGTCGAAGCCACGTACAGCAATATCATAAATAGGGCATTGGGCTCATCACATACTAAGCAGATATATCTCAGCAAGGTCGATCCCGCTATGCACCCCACAAATCGAGAATATCTGAATCGTCTGTGGTTAACGGGTGGTGTGCCAATACCCGACGAACCACAAACCAGCTCTTGAGTCTATTTCTGAAGACTTATTTCCTGTAATTATAGCCCTCCGAACATGTCATTGCTTCGGCGGAGGTTGTTAACTATAACAGGCAGGCAATTACAGAGGTACATGAGGAGTACTATGCCTCGAAGAACGAGTTAATGAGACTCTGCGAGAACGCCACGATCAAGGCGAAATGCGACGCCACGTGACTCTCTCTCCGCTTGTCCGCTAAAGTAGAGATGGATGGACTTCGAGGTTCGCTCAGTCGAGTTTAGCACCAGCGCCCGTGCCGATTCACACACAATGGTGTTCCTTTGGGGCGATCACAATCCTTTGCAGCAGCCATATGATATTGGCGAGTCCGCTTGTTCCTTTGCTATCTTTGCGCGATCAGCAAACTTCTTCATCAGCTCTTTGTTCTTCGGATCAGCTAGTGTGAGCCGTATCATCTCTTGGTGCTCGTTCAGGCAATGCACCAGTAATTGCTGGATCTCGGGATATCTTGCGCCTGTAGTCAACTCAATGATGACTTTTTCTCGCTTGCGCAATTCCCTGTATGCAGAGATGGGGTTTTTGCCCATGATTCTGCAGTCCTGGATGTCTAGCAAAACCGCCTTAGTCTTGATCAATTGCAAGGGCCCCTACCTCAAGACTCGCCGGTGGAGGAGTCGAAGGAGAGGGAGGTTGAATAGGTCGCGGGGTGACGAAAAAGGAGGATACCAAGGTGGTTCAGTTCCGTCCGTTGCGCATCAAGGCAGGATTGAATCAGATTGCTCCTACCGATGCTAACGTAAGACGTTTACAATCAATAATATATTCTACAAGTTTTGGGGTAACAAAGTTTGAGATATCAGCCTAGTTCATAGTATAGTTTAGCTGCTGTTGTGTTAGGCTTGTTCATCCCCCTGCTATGATATCCAAGATCCAAATCATCATATGAGGCAGGTTGGTTCTTTATACGCATTCTCATCTGTCAGCCATTCTTTCCACTGGTCGCTTCGTTTATTTAACTATTAGTCATATCCTTTAACCCCTAAATTTGGAGCCTCAGAAGCGGATAAAAGTTAGTAGAGATGCACCGACAGCGTTATACGATGGTACTTACTTCGTCAATCAGAATTGCGATGAGATGAGACAGGACCATAATACTGGGAATGGCGTAGCAGCCAGACGACTTTAGACTGCCCAGAACTTCTTTTCAGTGCAAGTGCTGGTAAAGCTGGAGGTACACAAGATCTCTGACTAAATGATTCGATTGAATACTGCCTATTGTGTACATCTAGCATCGATATAACGTGAATTCTTTTCACATAAAAGCAAGCGGTGGCAAACACAACTCAAAGTTCAATCAACTAAAGCTCTATCGCCCCTCCTTATCCCCAAGGCTCCATCGGTCATTGTTGAGATGATATGCCACCCCTCGCAGAGCGGCGGTGGTGGCCGGGTGCGTTCTAGTGTATTCTGGTGGGCCTGCTGATGGTAGGCCTCTGGACGGGCGGGTTCTGCGCCGAAGCCCGCAAGGGACATTGCCCCAAAGAATTGATCCATTAGTGGCCTGGGGTTCGAGTGGTTTGGTATCAGGGTCCTCCGGCAATTTCTGAGAAGTTTCTGGGTGAATGTATGGGTAGAGCATGTTCTGAATGGAAGTAATCCTTGGCCACCTAATACTCCTGGGGTAGGAGGAGAATGGTACTTCCATGGAATTAGAAAAGCGTGGGAGCCGTAGAAGATCGTTAGTCATGAAATTGCCCTTAAAGACGGAATTGACTTTGAAATGTTCTCATCTAGAGCTTGCTTAGCTTGCTTCCACTAGTGTGAATCCCATTCGAAAATCGAATGAATCGCATCGAGAGTCGAGGAATTCTCGAGGGAAGCAGATGCACTCCGAGCCCTCACCATCGGAAGCGTCATCGAACTGTTCCAGCTCATCTAAATTCTCTTCAAAACTGTCAGGAAAGTTGGTGAGAGAATAGACAAAAACGCCTGCCAGCCGGCCTAGTCGATGCTGTCGTCCAATGATTTGTGCCTCCATATCAAACGTGTCTGCGAGCTCAACGTGTATTTGCACATGTGAGTCGTGTTGAAAATTGAGCCCTACTCCGCCAATGTGATTAGAAGCGAGGAGCGCTCGCAGCTTAGAACTCGGCTTGTTGGTCCTCTTCTACACCCTCAAACGATCGAGCGGACTGGTATTATGCGTAAGGGTAGCAACGCGGTCTTCGCCTTTCAGGTACGGAATATCCATAAAAACCTCTTCAACAAGCGAAAGGGAGTCCGGGTAAGAGAACTAGGTAATAACCTTCTCGTCCCTAATGATAACATGCTTGAGGTAGAGGTAGATTAGGGCTTCGATCTTTGGTGACATTCGAAGTATCGTCTCGAGGACTTGGGAGTTGGGAACAGCGACGCAATCCGTTTAATTAACGTTAGCTAGGCCTGATGCTTCGCCCCTATACTCCCTAGACCTACGCATTAACTATCACCATCGTCGAAGATTGGGACTAATATTAGGCATCTCCTCGTACAGCTTACTCTTATCATTGAGCCAAGAATAAAGTCCTAGTTATTTTCCTTGGTCTTCTCCGGCGGCTTATCTATTGCGTTAATGTCGAGCCTCTCTTCTTTCAACGGTTGGATATAATATGGATTAGGAGGGTATAGGTGCCCTAGTAGTGGGAAGATCTGTAGTAGCGAAACTGAACGAGAGAGTCGAGGGTTGGGCATCGGCTTGTTATTGAGGCTGCCATCCAGACGCTTGATAATCATGCGGCGGGACTATGGTTCGAAGGCTATGTCCTATTGTTCCTATATATTAGGACTGAACGCCCACTCTACTGTAAAATGATTCAGAGGCTTCAAGTTTCGCGCAATGGTTCGATCGGACCCTATTAGATATGCAGAGCTGTACTCCCGTCGTAATATAAAATGTTTGAGTATCTTGCGAGCGATACGAGCTTTGTCGATATTATCGTATAATTCTGATTGCAGGATCAAATATTCGAAATAACGACGTGTAAATCGATACGCCGCGGCAGGGTTTGAGTTGTCTACCTCATACGGATTGGTTTCTCGAGTGTAGTTGTGTGATGCGTCTCGAATCATGACTCGAGAACTGAGCTCTAGAAGCTAGGGTACAGGAAAAGAGAAAGATCTGTCTGCACATGCCCATGATATAGCGTTCCAAAAGTCCGAAAGGTTCCAAAGACCATACTGTATTTCATCACAGATGATTCCACGGAAACGACCCTTAGGGCTAGAAGGGAAATTCGCCAACTGTTGAATGAAGGTGCCAGACATAAATTCCAAGTTCTGGCCTTGCGTAGTCTTGTACCAGGCTTTCATAGCATTTGGACCCATGCGAGAAGCATAGGTCTCGTAACTGCTCACAACGATGGTGCGATAATTCTGCTCGTAGTGCTTATACCAGGGTGAGTCGTCAGATGGTAGTTAGTTGGCAACTCGGGTTCGAGAACTGTGATGAAAGCCTAGGTCGACGATACTTCTTCATCGTATTCCTCACCGTCCGCTTGTGCAATCTGTGTATATTTCGCCGGCACGGGAAATTTGTCATCGGAGTCGATTCCTTTTGGGTATACGAATTTCAAACGGAATCAAGGTTCGTGTTCGACGTCCGAGCCTTCTTCGATGGCATTGACGGATCGAGACCGCGTCAATTCTCACTGATCTACGCTGAGGCACATAGTCAGCATGCTTTGTTGGCATGGTTGCTGAACTCTTTACATGTTGAATGAAGAGATTTATTTTCTAAATTAAGAATCGATTTGAAGTTGAATGAAACGAAATAGTTCGTGTGGGTGCTGTTGCTGTTGCTGCTGGTGACCTGGTTGGTGGCCCAACGTGTCTCTGGGCTGAAGCCCCATACGACAGGCATTGCCACTCGAAGAAGAGCTTAGAGAAAAAACGATTTGTGATTTCGGATAGATCCAAGGGCTTTGTAATAAGAGTTGGTGATGAATTTCAAATCGAGGGAGTCGTTCAAACACAAAAGTAAGAGAGTGAGCTCAGACCATGGTAAACAAAGCCAACTAACCAACCACTTCCCCACTCTCTCTCTCTCTCGTCACTCCCCATCTGACAGTGAATGCAGCTATACCCAGCGATAAGACAGGAACGATACTCGTGACTGTACTTACTGAATTAAGCACAGTCTTGAAGAGTACACCTTCAGGTCAATCCCAAGAGCATCAGCAGGCCATACGATCCAGTGCCAGTTTTCTTCCCCTATCACAAGTGCTGCAGTTGCGACGATGTTGGTAGCAAAGCCGTCCAGCCAAGGATTCATCGAAGCCTTAGATGGTAAAAGTGCATAATGCGCTAAAAGAACCCAGCATTCCATACGGCGTTGTTCGAGTAGTGAGAGAAATTCCAGGTTCAACTGGACTGGCCAGTTTAATGCTGCGGTCCAATCGAATGTCTTCGCGCCTTCGGAGTCGCCTGGAAATGAGCAATGGGCAAGCCGCGATAGAAGAGCAAAGTCTTCGCGTAGACTCTTCAGCGCACTTCGAAACGTATCGAAGGAGTACTCGTATGGCTTTCCTGGCTGAGACCACATCACTTCCAATTGTTGCAACTTTCGATCGTTTTCGAATTCTTCGGTGGTCTTTGGAACTGGTAGTGGCCACCAAGACCGCTCCAGGATGGCCTCGAACTTTCCTCTGCGAAGGAAATGGTAACATGGAACCAGAATGACAAGTACCCCACGTATGGCTCGAAATACCCTACTGATAGATTGTACTAAAGATGATAAATAATCTTCATGGCGATCAGTTTGAGGTATCGATTTTTTGCAAGATTCTAGAACAGTCTTGCATTTGCTGCCTGCGGTACCGAGAACAAATGTAGTAATCATCGTGGAAAATGCGAATAGCGGTTCAGCATTGCTAAGTTTCACTTCTTTGACGTCTTCGCGGTAGTTGGCCATTCCGATGTTCATCTGAGTGGCAGCTTGGTTTTGGAAGTCGTCTCTCTCTTGTGCTGAATCAACCAACATGGATAGATGTAAGCCTCCAACAGCCAAAATGCCATGAAGCACATAACGCTGTTGCATTGCTAGCTTTGGCAACGCTTCGCACCATGCTAGCCTTGATAGTGCGCCCGGGGAAAGAGTCGGGATAGTTTTGCTTGCGAAATGATTTAGTATGATCTTCAGCTTCGGGCGGTCTGACACTGAGAAATCTCGAAGCAGCACATCCTGGATCTCTTCTTGTAAAAATGTGTTGGCGCTCTCTACTTGCTTGACGGGAAACACATGAACCATCGGCGCGACAGGCCCTTGCGAGCATTCATCCGAAGCTGAGGCTCTGCTTTGAGGAGACGGGTCGAAGTCCAAATAACTGCACTTCACACCGCGTTTTTGGCAATTGCTACACTCTGGTCGACTTTCATCACACTAACTAGACTAATTAGTGGTGCAAGGGGACCCGTTGCATGGGCTGTGTATATATAACAGACGTCCAGTACGTACCTTGACCCGCCTACGTTTACAGTCTGCACATCCTAGTCGCGACTTTGGATGAGCCCTTCGTGCTGGGACTGTAGCAAAATTTGAAGACATGGTTGCACGGAAGCTGACGTAGCATAGAGATGAAGCTGATCCATTCGGAGCAACTGCTTATGTCTAGAGAATAAACCGCGCCAGAAAAAGATGTGATACACTGTTGGTTATGTGGTTGTCGATGGCGAGATGCCTGTGTTGCGATGCTGGTGGCCTAGCACGTGGCACCCAGGTTCCCCACCTCCGATCTTCTCTCACGAAACCTCCAACTTTCCCATAACACCTCCAAAACCTCCAAAGCCTCTAGAGACTCCGACATGTCAAGTATGCTCCTTCGGAATTCCGCGAACCCAACACAAATGAATCTCAACGCACAGGAAACATCTGGATGTCTTACCATCCAGGGACGCTTTAGGAACTGGTTTCCCAGTCTCACAAGCTTGTTACTAGTGCATAGCTTGAGACTCTGAATTACATGAAGCCTCGCATCTGCGCCTCCAAAGCCTGCAAAGCTTACAGCCTCTCACAAAATCCCCACAATGCCTTCATAGCCTCCCACAACGCCCAACTCGACTCGAAAGCATCCAAAGCCTCCGAGCTCCTACAAAACGTCTAATCTCTAATTTCTCATAGCGTCCGACGCCTTCCAAACCTCCGATCCCCCACAGCAACTTCGAAAACAGCAATGATTGTCTGGCTCAAGGTTTCTAGCTCCCCAGCTCTCAAGCCCACAGCCCCGACTCCGGCTCCCTGGCTCTTGAACCCCATAGCTCTCCATATTTCCGCCTTTCCGTCTCTTCATCTGTCTAAACAATTTGGATATAGGTGACCTAAGGCGCGGCAGCCAAAAGCTATCGGTACTATCTAGGATCTTTTTCTCGATAGTTACGAGTCTGACGGGAGTAGTACAAGGTTCCTAGAAAGATAGTTATGCAGTGCATGCCCTGTTTATGCGCTTGGCATTATTGTGAGGAGAATGAATATCCCACTTTTTTTGTTTATGGAGAGGCAAACACCAGCCTGATTGCCGAGTGCTGATAAACGGGGGTGCTCGAGACCTTTCACCGTCAGACGCGTCCGTATGTACATCTGCAAGCCAGACAAACTCAGTTTGCATAAAGGTGGTGACCGATCTTATGCACATCAATTTTGCTCAACGCTGCGATGCATCACCACACCCGACCATCGTGCTGGAGCCACATGAGTAAGGAAGAAAATGAGCTAGGTGTCACAGTGCCGGTTTCGGTAGGTAATGAGTTTGGTTGGGTTTAAGATTGGTGAAGGCTGTTCATAAGAACATCGGCTCCGTGTTGCCACTCTTGACTTGCCTGACACGAAATTTGTATGCTTCGTGAGGCTTGGCCAACATGCTGAATAGCTGGTGCAAACATAGTGTGCAGATTCCTTCAATTATTGATGTACTTGTCGGATGGTGTTGATCATCATGGAGATAATTCTACTAGTCTATTTGTTTGTGGTGGTCGGTGCAGCGAGTAGCTATGCACGCGCTATGCAACTAAGCGTCGCGTGCTAAATACCTGCTGTCTCAACCCCCGCCATCTCCGCATCCACGTGCTTATTAGGCAAGCACCTTCTGTTTTTGAAAGCGGCTCCCCTGTTCCCGTGCATCATGCATACCTAGCTGGACGATTCTACACTCATGGTCACAATGACATCCGCTCAGGGGCAGATGCTCATGGGATCATCAGCGGGGTATACCTGGGTAGTAATTTGCAATGGAAAGCGCCGATTGGCATTTGCTGCCACCCGACCAAGCCGGGTGAGAATTCTCCTCATATCCTCAAGTGAATCTCGTTTACTTCAAAGATCTTGCGAGGCCGGGTGAGAATCTTCATAACGTGAATATATCTAAGAATCTCGCTGCTCATTTCTGCCTCTTTTGCAAACTACACACATCCAAGCAACAACATGTGGGTATCCGCCATTACGGCAGTACTCTTACCTCAATTGGTATTGACACAGGAATGCCCAAAGTACATCGACTACGCAAAAGAAGTCCATGGCCCTCTCAGCTCCGGCAAATACAAGCTCGCCTACCAACGGCCTGTCGAAAACTGCCGCACCTACAAGTCCCAGGTGCTTGAAGACACGATACTACGCATGAAATCGGTCATTGCCGATCCAGACCTCTACAGACTTTTTCAGAATACATTTCCCAATACCCTAGATACTGCCATCAAATGGAATGGTAATGCCGCGGACGATGGGGCGGAGCTAGTAAGTTACCTGGTAACAGAAGTTGGTCAAACCACTCACCAATTGGCAAGGCATTTCTGGTCACTGGTGACATAGACGCGACGTGGTTAAGGGACTCCGCAAATCAGATGCAGAGCTACCTTCCTTTACTAAAAGCGAGCAATGGTACAGATTCTCTAGCAAGCCTTTTCCGAGGCGTGATTAACCTACAAGCGCGCTATCTGCTCACTTCTCCATACTGTAATTCCTTTCAGCCGCCACGTGAGTCAGGCTTGCAGGCACAGCCGAATGATGCCTCGTCCCAAGACAATGTACATCCACCCTATTCGAATAGTTCAGTGTTCGAGTGCAAATACGAGCTTGACTCGCTGGCAGCCTTTCTCCAGATATCGGCCGACTATTATAAGGCGACAGGTGACTCCACGTTCTTCGGCAAATTCAAGTGGACCCAGGCCGTGGAAGCTGTTCTCAAGGTGGCCCAGGACATGACTTTGCCAACATATGGCGATGACGGAGCCGTATTGCAAAGTCCATACACCTTCACTCGTCTTACAACAAGATCCACGGAAACATTCAGTAACGACGGAATTGGTAATCCAATTGCAAAGGGTACAGGCCTCATCAGGTCAGGATTTCGACCTAGCGACGACTCAACCATCTTCCAGTTCTACATTCCAGCAAACATGATGCTGAGCGCGTCACTCGCCTCAACTTCTGAAATAATGCGTCAGCTTAATACTAGCAATTCAGCATCGCTGGCTCAGCGAATGTCGACTCTCTCCAAGGACCTTCATGAAGCGATCGAAAATCACGGGACTGTGAACCATCCAAAGTACGGCAGGATCTATGCCTTTGAGGTCGACGGTTATGGTTCCTCCACCATCATGGATGATGCCAATATCCCATCACTCCTATCTGCGCCGTTCCTAGGATACCAGGTCAACCAAGAGACGTATGCTAACACACGAGCCCTTGTGCTTGGCGCGTCCAATCCGTATTTTATGCGCGGTCCCGTAATCAACGCGGTGGGTGGCCCTCATGCTGGTCCTGGAAATGCGTGGCCTATGGTAGGTGGTACAAAGATATTATTGATATGAAGAAGACGCTGAATGTTTGTACAGGCATCCATTATGAGGATTCTCACTAGTAACAACGACACTGAGATTATTAATGAGTTGCGACAGATTCTGAGTAGCACAGACGGGCTTGGTTTGATCCACGAGAGTATCAATAGCTTCAACGCCAGTAAGTGGACGAGGCAGTGGTTCTCGTGGGCGAATGGGCTGTTTGGACAGATGATCCTTGACTTGGAGGCCAGAAAGCCAGAAATTTTGGCAACGAGCTTCCAGTGAGACAGGAGAGGAAAGTGATGATAGTGGCATGATCCACTTGTTACATGACTGCATGTGGTGCTTGGTTTAGGTACCTAGTGTTGTACCACGTAATACATCGAAGCGTTGTCATGCGAAACAACCAGTCGTTCATAAATGACTGTGTCACAGAGCTGCTCCATGTTGACTATGCCAGTGCCATCTCTATCAGATACTATGTGGCCCGTGCAGCGAGGTGTCATAATCTATATTCAGGGCCGGCGCACTCTGCGACAAGACTGTGCCACACAATGGGCGCTTCGGGGCCGTTGCGCTGGCGTGCGTGGCCATCAAGTCGGCCATAGACTGGTAGCGGCGCAAAAGAGAGAAAAAGGGCCAGTGGGCCGACGACGGCGATGATCATGACGGAGTAATTATGCCATACTGTAGCGTCAATGCCTGAGGGTCCTGAGCGAAAATGAGCAGGCAGTGTCAGGCACTGGTCAGGTCTCTTGTTATTATGCGTTGTGGAGAGTTTTCAATGCTGGCGACCGCGTGGGTGCACCCTGCACCCTGCGCACAGGGGGGCACCAGCCGAAGCGTGGTATCTAACCGCTCGCACTTCTCGGATGATGTGAGATCGATTTGATCTGCTCAGCTCCCGAGCGATCCTTTCCTTTGTCTAGCCTACTAGTCTACTAGCACCTAGGAACTCTCCATTGCCCGTGGGCAGCTGAAGAAATGCGATGGTTTCAGCTTCTGTCCTGACCCCACTTAATATTAGGGTCTTGGTGCAATCATTTCACCAAACATTCAGGAGATGAGCGACGGCTTCGGCTTCTCACCAGCCAACGAGGAGCCCTCGTTCATGGGTGCCTCAGCTCCACTGAAGCCTCGCTCATGCCGTTCCCTTCCCTCTTAGCAACGAACGCCATTGTGGCTTCCTTTAGCTTTGGCCCCGACCATCGCCGTCTTTTTCATTCTGTCCCTTTTCTTTTCCCACGACATTCAGGGCTTCACTTGCATAGCAACATGCACACTTACACGACATAGATGCTTTTCTGCCACTGTGTTTCACTTACTCCACCATCTGCACTTGCCATAAGCGCCCACCCAGGCCGCCAGGCTGCATCGCTCAGCCCCAACATCATCAACAGCGCCAATTCAACCAATCTTTCCTCTCCCACAACAAGACTTCCAACAGTACGAACCACTTGAATGAAACACCGTCCTTCTGTTTCTTCTCTATTTTCTCCGAGTCGACCTGCTCCTGGAACCTGCATCTTACCCTGTCAGCTTCGCCATAAGCATACATCAGTAAGCCTGGGTGCAGTTTCAGTATTCTCCCAAACGCCTTGTTGTCCACCAATTACGAGCCTGATCTCGGACGTTTCAGAGACTGGACCAACAGCAACAGCCAGCTAAAATAGTTATTGGCATGGATATCTATTTTTGATACACCCAAGTCTATGCACACATCAGAGCTGCCCAGAGCTTAGACGCGCACGCGCTTCAAATTGACACTCCTTGCTGTTATCAGCTTAGTAGATCCAGAACCGCGGTCATGGAAAACACAACCCTACATACTTTTTTGTTGTATGTCTACCCTTTACTGCCCCATTCAAGGCTGCCACTAACTTTGCCAAACAGTCAGTGCCCTACTGCACAGCGCACAGTAGTCTTGTTTGGAAGTTGGGACAACTTCGCTAGTTCATATCACCTCGAGCTTGACACACGGCGCGGGCGTAACTATTGGCGAGGTTGCTTTACCTTCTCAGATATCATTTGCGACGGTGACTTGGCCGCATTGAGCCCGAAACGAAACGGGCTTTTGAAAATGGGTGGCACATATTGGTACTATGTAGGTCAGCTTACCTACCAATTTACCGACAATACTGACCTGCTACAGTACAAGGTTGACGGTGATGATGAAATCCATAATCCCGCAGAACCATCGACCACATTCTGCCCGCTATTGCCAGGACAGCGCCTCAATGTTTTGGAGCTTCCCAGCGAGGCGCCCATACATAGTTATCCTGAGTCGACTGACGGCTTTACTCGCAACCCAAGTGACCGATATCTGAATCCAGTGCCGCCTGTGCTTCCAAAGCCATTGTCATCACCACGTTCAGGTGCCCCAAGCCCAAATCCGAATGCAAATTCCGTGCCACAGCCGTCCTTGTGGACACCAAGATCCGCTACCTACCCTCCATCAAGTGCGTTCCTGTCTCCAAATGTAGTACGCCACGCACGCAGTGCATCCGCATCGCCACGAATGCCTTCAACGCCGCTTTTTGCCGACTTTAGAAGCTTGAAGGAAAAGCTGGCGTCGAAACGGTCCGCATCCAGAACACGCAGCTCATCTAAGCCTCACGAATTGGAGATTGGCACACCGATATTGATCAGTACTACAGCCGACGACCTCAATCTAGTTCCCTTGAATTCATATCGGCCTGCGCCTATATCTGCACCACGCGATACTACAGATGTTCCTCCCGTGGTCCGTTCGATACCATCAATCAGGAAGGAGTTCTCGCCACTTGGGTCTCATCCAGTTGATCCTGTCCGAGACCCTGTCTTCGCTCACGCTGAACCAGTAAAGAGGAAAGCATCTCTCAAGCGGCGCCGGTCTCATATTCCGTCCACAATTGTAACGAGTGAGGTTCATTTGACGCAGGGCCGCATGCGTGCTAACTCTTCGGATACGCGGAGAACGCGACACTATCTCTTCTCCAATGACCCTTGGCTTTCTTCTCCGAGATTCCAGAAACCCTTGGAATCAGACGTCCAGAACGTGGTTGAAAATGTCCCTGCTATGCCGGAACTGAAACGCCCCTCACGTTCGCTTATACCTCCATCTGAAGGTCAAAGGCCAACGTCTAGCCACGGAGGAAGCCCATCTCTCCGGCAGTTGCCAATAGACAAGGATCTTCCGGCACTCCCTCGGTACCTAACACCGGCTCCATTATTTGCATGTAACAACTCATCTCCGGTCGAGCCGTCAATCGAAGAATTTTTACATGACGAAGAGTTGGAAGATGAGGAAGACGACGAAGTACTACATGATATCATCAGGGAATACGAAGACAAGCCCCAGAGTCATTTCTCCACATGGAGCAATGAATCAATGGCACATACCTGTTCAACACCTGATGCAGAAGAGGCCAACTCGCCCACATTTTCTGCTCTGACGAGCGACTGCTGCAGTGACATGGGATCCCCCCAAAGGCTGTCCCTGCGCCACTCGTTCACCGAGCCCGAATTCGATTCGAAGCGTGGCTCAACATTGACGGAGACCAGCATTACGACGCAAGAAGAAGAGTCAACAATCGATTTTCTTTCAGCATCCCCACCACAACTAGATGACCTTCGCATTTCTACATTCGGCTCAGATCTATTCAATCTCGACATCCAGCACGCCGACTCAGCTCCTCGCCGACAAGCCGCGTGCTTTGGCCTGGGTTTCCACTACAGCCTTCCTGAAGACGAGACCACATCTAAGACCACCATCACCAACTCAGCCCTGCGCGTCGAGCCCAGCGTACAGCGCGAGAACTCTGTCAGCCAGCTTACTAGGCTGATGGATGACTTTGGATACCTCGGCGACTCCGTCCATTAAACCAAAAGCATCTCGTACTCCACCTTCCCACCAACATTTACTCCCGCGATACCCTTATATTACGAGCCGATACATTTCTCAATCGACTTACGCGACACATTTTCGCTCAAAGATCTTTCATGTATAACTTTGCCGCTTTTTTCTCCCTTTTCTCATCTTTGCATCCTCGGATACCAGTCACGCGAACATTAGCGAGTTCTTAGTTTTTGCCTTTTTTTTTTTTTTTTGCAACTGGATATAGAGTTGTATGCAAACAGTTCTGATGGGAACTGCAGGGAGCGCACTACGGCCTCCCCCTTGCTATGGGCATGGAATCAGACTTGCCAGCGATAGCCGCTAAATCATAATGAATCATGAATTTCTACGAACTCTCCTTTTCCCACTTGCTATGGCGTGATACTATCATGATGCGGGTGTCTGAAATATCGCTGGCCTCCTCGGTGTTATTGGTGGTTGGTTGAGTAGATTAAAGTATGCGGCTTACCTTTTCGTTTCACATGCTGAGCTGATGCAGCTTTTTGGGATGTGCACGACGTCATCTCTGCTGTTCCCTTGTCTCGGTTCCTGGCGTTATGTAGCCAGCATCGACCCCAGTGTGGGATCGGCGAGTGATGGGATATATCAAACCTTGAGTATTAACATGATCCACTTGTGGTCCGAGATGGGGAATCAGAAACATGGGGCAAAGGTTAATGGTGCTACTTCGCGCTGACTATGATGCTTGCAGAAGAATTGTACTTCCGGGAGCTAGGATGTCGGTTGCGTCTGAGAGAGAATGTGATCCGGTGTCGTGAGACTTTTCTCAATGTTAATCTGATACTGTGTGCTTCAACATTACTCCTGGATTTCTTTTCGCCCAAGACGAAGGTGTTGAACTAATGGCTGTGGTGAGGCATAATCGAATGATACATCACAAATAGATACGATCAATCAAATAGAAGACATTCAAAGTTACGGTTGTTGAATGATATGTTTGTTGCGCTTGTCTAGTGCCATGCCTACACTTCTCCCACTCATGCGATTTCATATACGTCTGCCGTACACTTGACGTCCTTTGAGAATCCAATACCTTGTCCCATAGACAGCAGTGTGACAGACGATACCTATGACGCAAATTAGCCCGAGACATAAACATGACGAATTGACTTACATCGACATCGACGAATGGCGTGCTCTTGGAGAAGCGAACACGCATAGGGAAAAACTCGGTGTCGCTGCCGGAGTGTGCCTCGAATTCGAAGCTACCAGAGCTGTTTGCTTCGTCCACGGTACCGATGTTCCACTCGATGCTGTCACCACTAACTTCATAGACGGCGTCGAAAGAGGAAATGCTGGGCTCGTCCGTTTCATATGGTATGGCGACGGTGACATCTTTCAATGGGCCGCTGCCTGTGAGCTCATATTCGACAGTAATGTTGAACGAGTTGCCTGATTCTTCGACCCAGACGCGGAAGGTGATGGGTGGGTCAGACACATCGTCGGGCCGTGGTGCAAGCTTCCACTTCATGACACCAATGCCCATATTCGAAGGGAAACCTTTGCTTGTATCAGAGAGTTGGATGACTTTGTCATTGCGGAAGACAGTCTTGTCAACTTTGGGATGTGTCATAAGTTGGGCGCCGCGGGTGTCGCCAGTTGCGAGGTCTAGCTTGACTTGTGTCAAGGACGGGTCAGAAATCTTTAACTGCATCTCTCCCTTGACTTCAAAAGATTTGAGAAGACCCTCACGATCTAATCTGGCGGAGATGGTCTCAGTTGTAGTGATGTGTATGGCTTGTCGATCGATGGAGGTCGATTGGCGCGCGCTGACAGGAGCAGCTACAGCTGGCGCAGGAGGTTTGGGCGAGACGAGCGGTTCCTCCTCTTGCGGTAGGCCTCCGGTTACTTGTTCGAACAGATTATTTCCCTGCTTCTTCTTGCCGAGCTGCATGCCCTTCTTGCCTAGAGCCAGCGGCTTACTTGCGGCCTTCTTTTCCTTTTCATATGAGTCGTATGCGTCGGTGACATTGGTGGTGGGCACGCTGGGTGTAAATGCAGGATAGGATGGAGAGCGCCCCATGCTGCCACTGCCCATGCCACCACCCATACCGCCTCCGGCTCGCTGAGATCTTGACATCTCTTTGCGTTGCATCTCGAGCTGCTTGGCTCGGCGCTTGCGTTCTTCTGAAGCCTCGAGCTCCTTGTTCCGCGCAATAATTTCCTGGATGCGTTCTTCATGCGACTCCATGTCCAGAAATGTCTTAATCTGGCTCATGGTCAGGTTCTCCCTATATCCTAGTGTAACAATTTCGTCAAAGGCAGTCAGAAGCTCAAAGGCATTCTTCAAGATTTCGCGCTCGTCAATGGATTTGCATATCGAAGAGACAACCTGGGCGAATAGGTGGAGTGAGTTGATGTCTTGCAGGATGTTTGATTGTAGGTTGGTGACCAGGACCATGTACAGCTCGTCGAGGGGTTGGTATACGTAGCGCACATTGTCCTGCTCGGCGATGGTGTGCTGGGTACCGCTATCTGCCAGCTTCGGGAAGGAGGCAAGTAGAGCTTCGATTCGAGAGCGTTGCATTTCTCGGAACTGACGCGAGAGAACGGCCTTGCCGCCTCTTGTGCATATCGATGCTGCGAGGACAACCTAGCTTTCGTCAGCTATATTGCGGTGTGTAGGGCCGTGGTGGTTCTAGGTTTTCGTACCATTATAACGAACCCAATTGAATACCTCTATATATCAACAGGTCAGTAGGTGGTGGCTGGTAGCTGCGGCCGTGGACGAGGAGTGGGATGGAGGGGATATTGTCGAATCTAATTTCGAGAAGCACCACCCTGATTCTTCACGAGTGGAGGAATTCGGATATCTTGCTATGAGAAGACACTGCACTCGTCAAGCGATGTCGCGCGATATTTCTTGTCTTGGACGGACAAACAGCTCCTCTGTGGCCACTTGCGCAATCTACGGTATGTTGGTGTTCCTGGAGTCGATGTGGACACTTGTAGATCACGTGCCTGCCATTGCCTACACGTTCCAACCATGTCACATCTTCACCCCGCCCCAAGTCACTTCCAAACCCTGACATCCGACAAACTCTCACCTCCACCTTGAGCATCTTGCTTTTCGACTGCAGACTTCAACTCGTAGACCAGTCCTTCTCTCCCCAGTCCCTGGATATCCTGTTTGAGTCTAGGACACGTCAAAGCTCCAGGCGCGCAACCTCCCTATCCGTGCTCTTGGCGCGACTCACTCGCACCCTTCTTTGTTTTGCCTCTCACCTACTCATTCATCGCAAGTATTCGCCGGGCATACTCATTCACTGCAGCATGTGCTCATAACACTTGCGCCTGAAAGCACAAACCTACGCGGGCCTCCGTTTGCACGTCGCCACCTTGAGTTGCGCGCTGTCGTACTCGCCACGCTCCTTACCTAACACTTCTCAAACTACCTGCCATACTGAAACCAACGGCATGGCCACGACCGCACACGCCATACCCAGCCTCCACATCACCGAGCCTGACGAGATGGATCTTCAATCCGACATCGACATTGATCTTGGAGATGGTGATATCGAGCTCGATCTCGCACCTCCCGCAGATGCCCAAGACGATGACATCTCCATCAAAGACGCACCTGAAGATGCCGTCACTGCGTATGGAGACGAGGATGATGAAATGACAGAGCCTGACTTCACCTGGGAAGAAGAAAATGCTCAGCATGATGATGAAGCAAATGTGGATAAAGTATCACCTAGTAATACCGTTGCGACACAGGAAGCTGTGGCAGCATTCGATGATGAGTTTACCTACGAGGAAGATGTTCAGTATGGTGATCAAGTAAATGCGGGTAAATCATCACCAACCAACACTATCGCAACACAGGAAGCTGTGCCAGCACTCGAAGAAGACGATTTGATCGACTACTCTGATGAAGAGGAAGATACTACCACCTTGCAGCCCACATCTACCGGTCAACAAATTGATGAAATCCATGTTGCTGTGAATGAAGACCAAGTCCCACAACAAGAACAGACTCAAGATACGGCACACACGCCTGGCTCGGTCCACGATAGCAACAACGACGCGCACGAGCACGACGTCGAATATGACAATACGGTTGAGAATACGACAAATGATCAAGAAGAACAATATGCACCTGATTTCGATGCGCTTCATGAAGCAGACGGCCGTTCAGATGGTGAACAGGGCAGGGTTCCATTGCAAGATGTCGAGGTCCCAGCTGATGACAAAGAGCCCGTCCCTGAAGCTCACGATGACCAGCACAATTCCGACATGCGCCCTATCACTATCAACATTTCAGGCAATGAGCTTTGGCTATTCGAGCTACATGATACTGACAATAGCGGCGAGTGGATCTTGCCAGACATTTCGCTTCTTCGCTCCAGTCTTTCAGAGATTTTTCGGCAATGTAGAGAGTTTCTTGAAGACTCCCTAACGCATGAGACCGAATTAGGATTTCGCTTCGACAACTTCCACAACATGGAGCTTTACGAAGACAACACCGCCTGTGTTGCGGTATCACTGGAACGTTTAGTTGATTTGTATCACACCCTTAATGCGCAAGATGAGGTTTACGACCCTGAGTCGTTCTACGTGAGCTTACTATTTCGGCCACGGTTCGCAAGCCTGCTCGGCGATGTTGCAAAATATGCAGAGCAAGGCAGTGGCTTCTCCGGGCTGGCCGCAGCCATAGCTGCAGGTGAAACCAACTTCGAAGTTACGCATTCTGGCCACTCAACTGATCACGATGTGACGGAGTGGGAAAATGACGAGGCCGAACAGCACGAGGTTACAGAGGACGTTGTAGAAGCGGTTACAGAAGGGGCCACAACCAAAGCAGGGCCTAACACTAAGGTCGCAGAGTATGAAAAAGAGGATGATGACAATAAGTCTCAAAATGGCACTGCATCTGAAGGTGTCACCCATGTAGAGCAAGTTGCGCGAATTGACAACAATGCAGCTGCACCAGAGCATGCTGACCATAGCGAAGAGGTTGGCCAGCATGATTCAGATGCAGGTGAAGATGAAGTAGTTGAGCAAGGAGCTCAGGGAATCGTCGAAGTACGAAGGGAAGAGGAAAACGATGATTTCATTGATTACAGTGACGCTGAAGACGACGAAGAACCGCACACTGCGACTCACAATACCCCTTCGCCATCCTCGTCTACTGTACAAGGTGATGATAATGTGGCAGGTGAGATATCTACACATACTGTAGGATCTACTAAGCATGAAGACTTCCACGATGGCGCTGAGGAGGATGTGGTTTCTGACGCAGAGATCAAAGCTGGTACTCATCCTGATACCAAAGAACAGCCCGGCCAAGAGGAAAACGCAACCTCTTCCGGAGAGTATATAGCGATCCAAGAGGCCCTAGACCGAGAGGACCCATACCAAAATTTTGAAACGAATACAACGGAAGCTTATCCTACAGAGACTGATCTCGAGGTCTATACTAACGAAGAGTATACGTATACTGGCTATGAATACCAGGATCCGGACCAAGAGGCTGAGAATGACTTCATCAGTGGCGCTGAGTTCGATGACGACGCTAGTGCCGATGGCTCTGCAAATGCCAGTATCACCCTTGCCGACGGAGATGATTTCCTAGACCTAGAGAATGCGACCGAATGGTTGATCGACCAAGAGCCAACATCCAAGGTACCTGTAGATGCAGGCCTTGTACAAGATGTGGTCACCGACACGATTCAGCTCGAGGAAGAGGAGGACGGCGTGGTGGAGCAACCTGCGGTCGCAGCGTCTTCGGCTGCAGATCCTGTTGCTGCCTCGTCAGGAGATCTGCAAAAAAGCCCTGTCCAAGGACTGAAGAGGTCGATTGACGAGGTTGGCGATTCGGCTGGCGATGCACTCGACCTTTCAGGTATGTTATGGGACCCTTTGTCCTACGTCCATCCTGCTTGCGCTGACATTGGTCCAGACATAAAGCGACCCAGGGTGTGAACGCCCCCGTCTTCCGAACCTTGCTCAGGTCGATGAATACTAACAATAGCCCCTTTCCGGTTTAATGACTTTCCAACTTCGACATCTTCTAACTTGGACTTCTGAATTTTGCAATTTCCCTCGTCTCGGCCTATTTCTGGACCTCCGATTCGCACCCGCGTCAACCGTCGCCCGCCTCCATGGACTAAATTTACTAATTGAAGGTGATTGTAATACTGATATCAGATTCACGCTGCTACATTTGGCAACCCACGCAAATCACTTGGCGAGTCTTCACCTGAAGCTCAACACTCGTAGTAAGTTCGTCTCACTGTTCGTTGTCATGCGAGCGGATTTTCTTTTTTGCTTGTTTGGGGGATTTGGGGACTTTAGGGGCTTTTGGAGGGCGAAATTCATGGTGGGCGTTTGTGGTTTGGTGATAAGATGGCAAACATGAGGGTAGGGGCGAACGGAGTGTGTTTATTGAATTACAATACCCGATATCTCGACATGAACACATGTCCGCAGGCGTTTATGGGCTGTCAGCGATGGAGAGAGATGGTGGGGGTGGATGCAAGGGTTCCTAGGCCAATATTTGCTGTTACGACAGTAAGAAAGTGCCCGATTTGGTAACCTAGTATGGAAATCTCGTATGAATACGATTCAATGGATGGAACATTGACAGTAAGCAAGCTATCTGATGATGATGGTATCATGTGCTTGCTACATGTCACTCGTACTCGTTCGGTCAGCGTGTCATTACTGCCTGCTGCATCGAGTCAAAGGGCAATCTATTAATGGAGCCGAATGGTAAGCTAGGTACGCGATATCGATAACGTTTGATAGGCTCTTCCGTCGCCGGGACAGCGGCCAGGGGCAGAAAGGCCGATTTGCGACGCAGCTCCATGTTTCTGGTTGCAGAGCTCGTGTCAAGTCTGGCAGAGAGCTGAAGTGGTGCAAGTAGACGTTCGGGAAGCCCATCAGCCTAATTTTGTGCTTTTGGCTACCCAGGCATGTTTGACTTTGCCCAGCGGCTCAAGCCTTACACAGGCTTACAGAGTATTGCGAGGCGTGCGATGTTTCTATCGTGTGGGAATTGCAGGGCTCTGTGACGCGTTCCTGTGCCGCGTGTCAGGGGACGGGCCAGCCAGCTACGAGGAGGAGGCCGTGGAGGCCTTGCTAGCGTGGCATCTGGAAGCAGACGGTTTCGAGGCTGAGCAGGCGCCCCTGCGTTGGCGCAAGCTGGGCCTCTTCAAGGCCCGCCGGGACGGGGAAACTGTCAGAAAGTTGGGGAGCGCCACTTCGGCTGGAGCTGCAATCGATAATAGGCAGGGCGGTAGATAGGTAGATTGGCTGCCCACAGTTCTTCGCTCGTTTGCCCGTTCGATCGATAGACTTGTATAACACAGCACACTCCTTATTGCCTGTCCTTGTGACGTCGATTCGCTGTCCTTGCAGCGCGCACACGAGTCGTCCCACATTCGTTCGACATTGGCCGCTCGGCAGAAACGCTTGCCAGGAACCGGCCATAGCAAGCAGGCGTTTGGTGAAACGTGAATCGGTTCTGGCAACGCATTCCGCAGGCCGTTGTGCCGGATTAGCGAAATCCTTCTTCTGGTCGCATCGCCCAAGGGATTAGGTCGTGGGTTGTGCCTGCTTGCCGTCGCATCGCACTGCACCTCGTCTTCTCGAATCTCGCTGTGCTTGTGACCGACCGCACCACCAGCTGAACCGCGCGCGACTTCCTCCACCACGGCCACGCACTTGCACCACAACACCCACAGCGACCGCCCGCCTCTCTTATTCACACGCCTTTCGCCAACCGGGTCGCAGACCCTTGACAGGCAAACATGGTGGAAGACAAGTACGTCGCTGCACCTGTACGGGTGCGCCGAGGCAACGACTCAAGGCTAATACTGCGGACAGATATATCGGTCTCATGCTGGCCGTGAGCTCGTCGCTCGCCATCGGTACGCTCCTCTCCACCACCGCCCGCAAACAACAACACTAACCATGACGGACCAGGCGCCAGTTTTGTTATCACCAAAAAGGGCCTCAATGCCTCCAAGGAAAACAACGGTTTCGACGGCGACGGCTTCAGCTATCTGCGCAACCCTACCTGGTGGTTTGGCATAACCACAAGTGAGCGCACACCCCACGCCATATCTGAGCGCCCCCAACTAACCGTCTGTAGTGGTCCTGGGCGAGATCTTCAACTTCGCCGCTTATGCTTTTGCCCCCGCCATTCTGGTCACTCCCTTGGGCGCCCTCTCTGTTCTCATCGGCGCCGTCCTGGGCTCGTACTTTCTCGACGAACAACTCGGTCTACTTGGCAAGATTGGCTGCGCGATATGTTTGATTGGATCAGTCATCATCGTTCTTCATGCTCCGCCAGACAAGGAAGTCAAGTCGGTCGATGAGATCTTGGAGCTTGCTCTTAAGCCAGGATTCCTCTTTTACTGCCTCTTCGTTACCATCTTCTCCATCTTCATGATCTACAAGATCGCACCCAAGTACGGCCGCAAGAACCCGCTCATTTACCTCTCCATTTGCTCCACGACTGGCTCAGTCTCTATCATGTTCATCAAGGCATTCGGCCTTGCGCTGAAGATGACCTTTGCGGGCAAAAACCAGTTCACACATCCCTCTACTTATGTCTTTGTTATCATGATTGTGGGATGCATCCTTACCCAGATGAATTATTTCAACAAGGCGCTGAGTCAATTCTCGACCAACATGTAAGGATACTTTTGACACTTTTGAAGCGCAACTCTAATGTTAAGCAGTGTCAACCCGCTCTACTACGTAACCTTCACAACCTGCACACTTGCTGCATCCTTCCTCCTTTTCCAGGGCTTCAACACCACATCCGCTGTCAACACGATTTCACTTCTTTGCGGTTTTCTCATCATCTTCTCTGGCGTCTACCTTCTCAATCTCTCGCGCGATGACCCCAATGGCAACCGATCGCTCGGCTCTCAATTCACAGATGGCGCTCCTTCAGACGCGATTTCAGGATTTCCTACAAGACGCAGCATGCAAGCGCGACGAAGCATGGAGCTCCAAAGCCCGTTCCTCGATGGCGGACATGCTAGGAGAGGAGACACAGGAGACCGAGGCGCGCTCATGCATGACTACGATGTTGAAAACCAATTCGAACTGGCCGAACTGTCGGATGACAACGAAGGGCTAGATAACGGGAAGCGGACAAGCTTTGACGACGACCAGAGGTCGCATGGCAGGCTGAGCGGCGCGGGGCGAGGGAGGGCACAAATACAAAAAGAGGTTGTTCAGCCGAAGAGGAATAGTTCGTTACGATAATCTTTCGACAATTCAGCATCGAGACTGGTCGAGACGAAGTATTGAACTGCATTATGGCATGAGCAATCACCGCATGGCTGGTCTGTGCGGTTTGACTTTGGGTTCTGCAACGCACCACGGCGTTTGGCGTACTATTGGTGGCATTGGGTACGAGAAGATGTCTGAGGAACAGATGTCCTGTACTTGTACGATGAGGCATGGCTTGTATACCCAGATGGTATGCAGAGGTCTGCATATGTGCATCTCCTTTGTTTTTGTAGCGAAATGATATGATACTCTATCAAATGCCTCATTTCCTTGAGCAGCTTAGCCTATGCCGAAATTGATATATCATGGAAATCCATGCGCGCATGCACTTGCAATGGTTCAGAGCCGTGAATTGAGAAACGTGATCGCGCGACGACGCTAAGTAAATTTGGCCAGACGTGCAGCTCCAAACACATCCACCCATAAGCCACAACCAAAGTCGCCTAAGTGATTCAAAGGCTTTGGAGACTTTCCGGCTTCAAGGATGCCAGCCGCAGAGTCCAAGAAGCAGCGCCAGCTGCTTCTGCAGGCTGAGAAGATATTGCTACATCCAATTCACCCACATCTGATCACGTACTGCCCAACCATGGACTTGATTGCCGTAGTCACCGACGAGGAAAACTTAGACGTCTATCGAATCAATGGCCAAAGAGCATTCGGATTGAAGAGAAAGAGCGAGGAAGTCAGCGTTGATGCGTTGCAATGGGAGTTTAATGGTAAAAGCATTGCAATCAGTTGGAGTGATGGCTCTACGGACCTAGTCAATGCCGAGACGGGGAAAGTCAGCCACAAGGACTGGATGCTGCCCTCTCCCGCGAAGGAAGGCGACAGTATGCAAGAAGATGAAAGACCGCCGCGAGTCAAGTGCATAGGCTGGGGTCTCAATTTCATCGATGTGGATGCTGTCAAGAGGCGGACGGGGCTCAAGCTCAAATCCAAGACGAATGGGGTGGAATCTGTGGAAACAGATGCTTTTGGACAGCCTGTGACGGAGGATTGGAATGCTTTCAAGGACGAAACTACGATTGAAGACTTTTTACAACGGCAGCCTGACTTCAAGAGCTTGGATATTGCGCCTGATCTACCGGACCAACTCGCCATGATGGATATGGAGACGCTGTTGCCCAAGTTACCTGCGATACCACTGCCACCTGCGTTACCTTTTATGCGTATATCGCAGGCGGACTCGGGTGCTTTTAGTTCCCAAGTTGATGTCGATTCACTGCTGCATTCGCATCATCTAAAAGATCACAATTCTGTCGACATATTCATCCGATGTTCCGATAGTGGCACCATCCATCCTTCTCTCTACGACTCCATGGAAACTGTCAACATACATCTGCCAGATAGCTGGGGCATCCAAAGCGCCCCATTACTCCACGCAAGCCACCCATACAGCTGTTCCCACAGTCTCCTCATGCGCACCACCTCACCCACCACTCGCAACCCCAAACTCGCCTTCATCCCCCTCACCCTAAACTTCATCCCCTCAGCCGGAATCTACCTCCACATCATCGCCTCCAAAACCTCGCAGCTCCAAAACCTCCTCCTCTACATCACCCAAACGCTCCAACGCATTCGCACCTTCTTCAAACACGCACGCGACCTCCCCTCCAAATTCATGTCCTCCATCTCCGAAACACTCGCCTCAAAAAACCAAGACGACCTCGTCACCCAACTCTACCACCTCGCCTGCACGGGCAACTGCCCCCCTTTACTCCACGAATGGCTCGTCGACGACCTCGCCGAACAAGGCCACAAGCGCTGGGACACAACGGTAACAACCTCTCTAACCACGCTCCTCGCCCTCGTCCACGAAAACCTCATCCCAGCCCTCGATCACACGGCCATCGTCCTCTCGCGCCTCCGCGGCCTCGCCCACTTCCACGACACAGACTGGATCTTTTCCTCCCCACTCGCCGACTTCGCCGCCTCGCTCGAACTCCTGCGCAACATGCGATTTCTCGCGCACACGGTCCTGCTGCATCTTGCCGATGAGAAGCGCGGCTTCGCGGCGTTTACTCGCTGGCTGCGCTTTGCGATTGATTTCGAGGCCACGGAGCCCGAGTCGCAGAGCCGCGCGGAAATGGAGGCTAGGGATGCTGGCGTCGATATAGGGCTGGTGCTGGAGTACATACGGTATTCGCTCGTGGGCTCGGATGTGGAGCCGTTTTTAAGGGGGGAGGCGGAGGTCCAGGGGGAGGAGGCGAGTAGTTACGAGGATACGAAGAAGGCGGTTGAGTTAGGTAGGGAGGGCGGCGTGTTTAGGCCTGGGGCAGTGTGTTTGGAGCGCGTGCTGGTGCATTTGAAGGGGGGGGTTGCGGCGCTGTTAAGGCAGGTGAGTGCGTGGCAAGAGGCGAATATCCAGATAGAGAACGGCATTGTGCTGGAGGACAGGGTGCACGAGGACTTGGTAGTTGATATGCGGCTGGTGTTCGAGGTAAGTTTGCATTCACATCATCCCCCCTCCCCTCCCCTTTTTTCTCAAACATATCGTATCATATCATATCATGTACTAAATCACAACAGCCCTCAACCTCCACAACACACTCCTTCGTCGTGGTATCAACCCCAGATTCCCCAGCAACACTCCACATTCACCGCCTCCCCAACACACTCGCAACACACGCCATCGCATCGCTATCCTTCCCCCCTCAGTCCCGCGTCCTCGACGCAAAATTCGCAGACGATACTTCCCTCCTCGTCCTCATACACCTCCAGCCAGACAAACAAAATCTGATACTTCGCATTCCTTACACACAATCCGACACGGAGTACGCAGCTGTCGCGACACAGGGCGCGTTGCTGCCGGATGGCACACAGGTTCCAGAGTCTGGTCGCGTCAAGGTGGAAATATCATCTGAGCTTGTGAGGACGTATACGAGACATGTGTTTGAAGGCAGGTTTACGCCGCTCAAACTTATTGTCAATGGCAGGAAAGGGAGGAGAGTTGTTGTGGTGCTGAGTGATGATAGGAAGCATTATAGAATACTGGACATGGATTTTAAGAAGAGGGGTACCAGGGATGACAGTGAAGGGGATGATGGTAGTGGCGAGGAAGATGATGACAAGGATGTTGACATGGATGGGGCGTGAGGACAAAGGCCCAAGAGGGTATCACTGTATCAACAGGCACAAACATGACACGTGTGAGCACTGCATAAGCCAACAGACATCATGATGAAATCGTTCACATTGCCAGAATACAGAGAGGATGCATTTTTCGGAATCACATTCCCTAACCTATCATGCATGCAAGCCATATAAGCCCAGCCTGCCGAAAAGTTTCGTTATAACGCCCAGCCACCCGGACAGAGAGGTATGGAGAGAATAACCGTCCGCATCCTTGTCGTTGACCCATATCGACGCCATTGTATCATGCACTCTAATCCTTGGTCTTCTGGGTACCACGGAGCAGACCTGTCCTCCGCGCGGCAATGAGACCGGCCTTTTGACCCTGGACGGCGTATCGGGAGATTGTCGAGGCTTTACCAATATGCTGATGATTACCACCACCGTGAGGATGGTCGACGGGGTTCATGGCAACACCACGAGTCCTGGGCCAGCTGTTGCGCTTGGCAGCGAACTGTGACGGTTAGTGGGATACTTGTGCTAGTGGTGTTAAGATGCTCACCTTATGCTTAGCTCGCGAAGCCTTCATGAGGGGCTTGTCTGTTCGGCCACCGCCAGCAACGATACCAACCATACCACGGCACGAGCTGGGGAGAACCTTCTTGGCGCCAGATGGAAGCTTGACACGGGTCTTGCCCTCATCAGGGTTGTGACCGATGACAGTAACGTAGTTACCAGAGGTACGACCGAGCGCACCACGGTCACCAGACTTGTCCTCGACGTTGGTGAGAACGGTACCTTCGGGTACGGAGTGGAGAGGTAGGACGTTTCCGACGGTGAGAGCAGCGTTCTTGCCGGCGTAGATGAACTGTGAGATGTTAGGCCATATATTCCCATGTTGTGCACATGCTGTTCTCCAACTGACCTGGCCAGTGTACACGCCCTCGTTTGCGATGAAGGTCTCGGTGTTGTGCTTGAACCGGTATGGCTACAGAATTGTGAGCGTTGCGTCTAGTTGAGCGGGAGGTGTGAATTTCGCACGTTGCGGAAGGTGACCCTGGCGAGAGGAGCGCCTGTAGAGAAATTGTCAGTCGTGTGCACAATGGTCGATATCAGGCCGAGTACTCACCACGACCAGAATCGTGGACAATCTCCTTTACGACACCCCGGATGTATCCATTGCGCTCAGCCTGTGCCAGTTAGCTGCGTGCTCTTGACATGTTCAATTTCGAGGTTGGGCGGCGCCAACATACGTAGTCGAGCGTGCGGAATTGGGCGGGGGCCTTGTTCAGGCGAGTGTTGGCCGTGAAGATAGAGCCGCGACCCTTCCTCTGGTTGCGAATGACCCTACCCATGGCGACGTTTGTGTTGGTATAGGTTGTCGTTGGAGAGATCGAAGTTGGACGTCGGTCGAGCTGTGTGCGCTTCGTGCGGTGGTCCGTGTCCTCTCGCTTAAAATTGATATGGTCCGTGAGCGTCGGCCGCCAAGACGTGACATTTCCATCCGCTATCTCATTGCCCACTCTAACACTCTACCATCATCGTTATTCATCTACAAAGCACATCGCAACAGACAGACCTCATTGAAATATAGCTGGGTACATTCATAGTTCGCATTGGCATATCTGGCAAACTCAACCTTTTGTGCCCATACGCAAGCTGAAAGTTCAGCGTCATTCTTCTCCATTGTGGTCCTATCTGCCAACTCTATCAAGCGGCTGCTTCAATAAAAAAGTGATGACTGTAGTTAATCTTTATCCTGCGGAAGCTTAACAATAGCTAGCGGCTATCCGCAGGCTCCTTTGAGCACCGAGTGGATGCCAGATATCTTGTCATCTTCGATACAACAAACTAGGCAGCTAGTATGAGTATTGTGATGATCCCATTCGTTTTCTTTGAGGACACCATAATTTACCACTCGCTGAACCATGTACAATCTCAATACATCTCTATACCAAATCATGTGTACAGCACAAAAGTAAAGTGCAGGCCTGCCACACCAAAAGATAACGAACAGATGAAGATTCCCTGTATTGACAAAAGTTTGCGACAAGTTTTTAATTTAATCCGATAGGATAGGCCGAAAAGTGTAGGGAAAAAGTGCCAAAAAAGATTTATGCCCACTCGCGGAATTGAACCGCGGATCTTCGCATTTCTGTACAAGGTACAAGTGCGACGCCTGGATCACAAGTTAGACCTATGCTGGAACAGACAATGGAGGAATCAGAGTGGACGTACGTTACCACTGCGCCAAACGGGCTCGATCTGAAATTGTCTGCAAGGTGAAATCTCAGAGATTTTTCACATTTATAAACGCAACCATATAGTCTTATGCCCCATGGGGAACTTTAGCCCCGACTCACAAATACAGGATCCGTAAAAGCTAGTTCTATTTTAGGGAAGAGACTCAGGTGAGGGGTAATCCTATAATTGACACGTGATTGCTCTCGTCTTCAACTGTTGGCCATCAATGCCGTGATTTTGTTTGGGAAAGTATTAAATCAAGGTCAGCTCAAGTGGGAAAGTTTAGATGGCATGTGTCTAAGTACATTTCATGCGTTGTTAATTTCATTCATCCCCGCAGCTGTGCGATATGATGCTATTCAGGGTATCTGTTGAATGGCTGTTGAATGGCCATATCCCTATTTATTTTGGGCGCCAAAACGCCTTTTCAATGCCTCAGCTTATTCCACGTCTAGGTGGTTCAGACCGCAGCTCGACTCTAAGGGTCGGGCTGGTTCTCGTATATTGTTGAAATCACGAGCATCAGCGCTCACGAGGAGTGGCGCTTAGCTAGCAGTGTAAGTCTGCTTGGGTTGCGGGTATGATGGGCCCAGCTCCTGAATGCTCAACTTGGCGAGCCATTGTCCCATGTCGATTGATGTCTCAAGCGATTTGCCTTGGACAATACCAGCAACAAATCCTCCGGCGAAAGCATCACCGGCACCGTTGGTGTCATTGATCTTATCCTCACCAATAGCGTGTACAGCAACTTCCTTGACATCCACTTGGCCGTCTTCCTTCGCACTAACGGCAATGGTAGCGTCGGTGCCTTGTGTGAACACAACTGTCCTTGTGCGCTTGCTATTCTTCTTGGGACCCTTCGCAATTGCCTCGGCAATCTTTTTGATATCCTTGGACTCAATGTTATGTGACTCAGCAAATGCCGCTGCTTCGGTTTCGTTGCCGATCAAAATGTCAACGTAGGGCAAGACTTCATCAAGAGGGTCCTTGAAGAATTGGGAAATGAAGGGTGCGGAGAGGTTGAGAATGAAGGTCTACAAAAACGTCAGTACCCTGGTGATGGAACTTAGCGACAATGCCCACCTTATTCTTTGCGGCAGCCTCCTCTGCGAGTGCCTTGATGGCTGGCACACAGACAGTCAAATGGAAGCCACCAACATAGAATACCTGAGCATTCTCAACCTGCTTCCAGATACGCTCCTGCTTCAAGTGCTCGACCTTGTACTCGTTCGCGGCTGCAAGATCAGTGCAAAGCGAGCGGTTGTGGCCAGTAATAACGACACCGCAGCGACCGGTGGGCGTCTTCTCGTCGTAAAGGTACTCGGTCTTGACGCCGGCCTCTCCAGAGATCTTCTCAAGCGTCTCGCCATACTTATCCTTGCCAATGCAGCCAATGTAGACGGTCGAGTTGGGCTCGAGGATGTACTGTGCACCTCTCGCCGTGTTCTGCGCCGCACCTCCGGCAATCAGCACGGCCTTGTAGTTCTGGATTAGGTCCTCGTATAGACCCATGTGTTTCTCGGGATCAGCGAGGATTGCATCGTTGGCCTTGAGGCCATACTTGTCGAGCAGCGCTTGGTCTCTATTTCTTCGTCAGCAAGAGGTTCGCGCGGAACTCATGGGCTTGTTGCAGCAGAAATGACGCACCCAACACCCTGAATGTCCAATAGCGGATTCTCCAGGCACAGAAGTTCGAAATTGCCAGGCATTGCGAAAGAGGGTATGTAGCGCGAGTAGGGGTGCGAAGTAGTGTTGTTCTGTTCTGAAAGTGGTGGGGCAGAGAAGAAGTGTCGGAGAGCGAGGGGCAATTGTCCGAGCGATTATCACAGTAAGCGGAGTTTGTCGGGAAAGTGTAGCCGAGAACATGCCGCAACGATCGAGGAGAGGTTGAAAGAAGGTTAGTCATTAGCATAGCAGTCTGGAAACCGCAAGCAATTTTGCCTGTGTTGTGGATGTGCCTATCATGAGGGCGCTCTCGACTCTGCCCTGTTCTACCTAGCCTATCCATCGTCTTATCGTTAACCCAATACACGCTCATACCCTGTGTATCACCCCTGAACAAACCCAGTACAGTGTTGTTTCCGAACTTCCTCAGAAGCACTTAGGCTTCTTCTTGTTCTGTGTTTGCATCTATGTCCCTATCCTAGTTTACACTGCTAGCCGGGAGAACTGAAGCTGGGCTTCTTCTATTTGCCCGAACCACGTCCCGCCCGGACCAAATCCTGGAACGCTGACTCTACGCCGCGCTTCAACTCCCGATAGCTCACGATCAAAACGTTTTGTTCGTCTCGGCTTATGAGCGCCAGCTTCTCGTCCGTTCCAGCGTCAAGTTTGTTGAGGCATTCGAGAACATGCGCCAGATCGGTAACTGGATGTCCATTTGCATCCACTTGATGAAAGACATAGTCTCGAAATAGCTTGAGATAATATCGCTCGCCTGTTTCTGCCCACACCGATGACGGGTTCGTAGTGTTGCTCCCAGGCATTTGCTGTGATGCATCTAGCTCAGGACGTTCATTTATCATATTCAGCTTGATCAGCAGACGTGCGATTCTTGAAGACTCGAGCTCGCGACCAAGGGTATTGGTTAGAGTGTCTTGCGAATGCAGCTCACTGTCAAACACAGATGCTAATTGATCTGCAATGCCCCCCAAGAAAGTGTCAATATCCTTCTGCATAGCCACTTGCGCAGTGGGCGATGAAGGTGTTCCAGCTGATGGAGCTGGGCTGAGTAGCCATTGGACGCATTCCTTCAGGCGGGCGGTGTAGCTGCGTGAAATGTAGTCCATAGATTTTTGCATCTGAAGATGAGCCGTAGGGCTGTTGTTGGCAATGCAAAGTACTAAACGCCCGAGCTGGACAAAATCATCCGCTTGTGCCTCGGCAACTGGGCGCGCATTCTCGAACTGGACAATATCCATGATTGCGCAGGCATTCAAACGGATACGGTTTTTAGCTGTTAGTAAGATTTTGGAAGGAGATATTAGTCTCGCGGCCAGGCCAGACCCATGTATAGCTTTGAGCGCAGATGCGATTTGAACAATGTAACCCCACAACACCTGCTCTGGGACATGAGAGGAAGCAGTTTGCCGGCCATGGAACCGCTGCATCTGTTTGAAATGTTCATCTGCAAGGGACTTCGAGTTCGGGTGGTAATCGGTTACTAGGATGAGAGAGCTATCCCCAAACGCTCTTGTGGTAAAGGCTTCGTGGATTGTGACAACACTGCCATTTAGGATACGTTTCCATGGCTGAGCGGAGCGAATTGCGGTCTCATTAGTGAGGCGGAAATTCTCGAGCCGACGAAGCGCATATGTCTTTCCATCTTTGCCAGAGATAGCTTTATATATCCAACTAGCGTAACCGAATGGCACGGTGTTCTTTTGTGGGGATGTGTCCAAACAGAACAGGGAGTGGAACTGCTCGATGGGTGGCAGTGTTGTGTTTGGCAGAACCTGGCGAGCGACCTCAGCCTTCTTTTGTAGATCTTCGCGAATGGAGTCGGGTATGAAAAAGTCGTGCGCGGTTCGCTGATAGGCGAGCAGACCGGTAGGCTGAGGGCCGACAGGCCAATACAAATGGTAGGCTGGCGTTGTTTGGAACCCATTTGGGTTCTGATAGAACGTTGGGTCAAGGCCGGAAGGGCCCTGTGCATATGGATTAATTGTTGATGCTTGATGACCAGTTCCAGCAATCGACGATAGGGTTGTGTTCGAAGTGTAAGGGTCATAGTTTGTGTATGATGCGGAAGCATTTGTATCGACCTGTGGATTCTCAGTTACTCCTGCGATACAACCAAACGCAAGGTAAAAATGAATTTAGGAACCAGAAAGTTGTGTTTGAGTGAACGACATGTAAACTGTCAATACGCACCATTGGACCACCAAACGTCTCAGGAACAAATTCTTGGAACTCCTGCGCGTGCCAATCAATGGCGGGCTCCTTATGGTGCATACTCGGAGTGCTTGTAGCTGGATTCGTTAGCACGTAGCTGTTGTATAGTAACCAAACCTTCGAACTCACTTGACCGTTGCGACTTTGGGGTAAAAACTGCAGCATTGGCGGCCTTGGGTGAAATCGCAGCGTTGCGGGTCGAGGGAGTTATAGAGCCATTAGTAGCAGCTTGCAGGGGAGTAAAGGAAGGAGAGTCGACGTTGAATCTCTTCTTCGCATTTTCGTTTTGGTTCGTTTTCGCATGATCATGGATGTATGGACAAGCTAGAAGGTGTCACCCCTGGATCGGACAGGTGCGACGTTAAGCACTTACTGTTCTCATACCGACAATGGCCATAAATGGTGACATTGCGACAAAAGGTATTTTTGGCTTCTGTGGCGCCATGTGGTCAGTCCAGCGCCGTGTCCAATTAAAGAAAAATCATACCGCGACCTTTTGGTCGAGGAGAAGCCACTCCTCGTCGCGAATCACCCGAAGGGCTGCCAAAAGTTGTTGCCATCAATCGTCCTTGGCTGAGAGCGGGGTTCCTGGTAGCAGTATGAGGCAGACGTTGCTTATACGCCGGTGGCTGTGGCGTTGGAGACGTGTTCAACGCAACCTCTGCAGGCTGTAGTGTTGACGGCTTGCGGTCCGAGCCAGTTTCGTCTATCGAGCCGCCTCCTCTACTCCATTTGGGAGTTGACTTTGCAGATTTGGTGCGTCGATAGTTCCGTGACTGCTTCTGAGGGGTGGTATTGACACCGCCGTGGCTATAGGCAACCGGGAGAGAGTCCCGGGACGATGACGACGTCAACTCTGAAAGAGATTCGGCGGTGGAAGAGCCTGAGCTCGTAAATGCATTCGCATGTGTAGGGGTCGGCGTCTGCAGGAGCGCGCCCTTGTTTGGCGTCGCGGGCTGAATGGTGGGCAACTTGCATCTATTGTAGGAGTCGCGTGTTGCTGGGCAGGTGTTAGAGAATAAATTCCTCAGAGACAGGCGCCGGAATCGCAGGTACGGTGCGACATGGTGTTCGGCTTTGGGAAGTGGAGTATGCTCAGGTCGGCGGGCGACACGGGCATCGAAGTTGGTGGAGCGGAGGGAGTACCTACCTTCTTGCCTTTCCCTGCTTACTGATTGCGGGCAATGCACCTCCCTGCGTCAATACCAGCTTCTGTAGCGGTAGAAGCTGCGTCTCCATGGGCAGGCGCAATTTCTCGATGCAGGGAAAGCAAGATAGCCACTGGGCTGGTGGTGAGGTACGATAGCCATATTGGCAGGGTTCGCGCTTCTTCGGCATCCCGGCGCAGCAAATGCACCTAGCCCGGACCAGCCATGCTGGACGTCACACCTCGTCTTGACAACATGAGCACCTCATTCCTGTTGTGGTACCCCTAGAGGCTGTTTGAGGCTTGTAGGATTCCAAGGGAGTCCTACGTTTACTTTTTGTAAAGTGCTTGTGAGACTGCGATGGATTGCAACAATATAGGCTGTTGTACTCTCAGCAGTCAACGCTGCTGATTGAATCGATTCTTCTCTTGTGGTTGGGCTGGCGCAGTGGTGTCGAGTTGTCGAGTTGCGCTCTTACAGATGGGGAGACACTGCGTGGGCGCCAGTACAAGATAAAATCAGCTTTCGAGATTACAGCAGGTAAGTGATTGGATTGGATGCTCTATTGACATCCCACAGGACTCACCTGAAATATATGGCTCAAGAAAGGCGGCTGGAATCAAGCACTGAAGGCATTCTAAGCCTAGAGACAACCGTAGCTTCGCCTTAGATCGTTCAGGGTTTGCTAAGAAAACATCAATAGCACATAACCTCTTCTATGAGGTTTATACAGCTGCTGTGAATGTTCCAAGGTTGGAAAGGCTAAGTCAAGAGTCGGAAGAAGTAAGTGAATCAGTCTTGTCTAGAGGGGTCCCTCCGCTCTTGTGCTCCTTCCTCCACTGAACTATCACACGGCCCACCTACCCACTACGCTTGAGCACAGATCAAAGCAACAAACACCCACCACTACTTCAACCATATACCGAAGCCATTTGAGATTATGACTCTATTCGATATCATTCCCAACTTCGTAATGCCATGCAATGGCGGCATCTTTCATCTACTTTCCTGCGGCCACATCGTCATCATCAATGACTCCAATCAAGCCTGTGGGCGCAATTGCCAGGCCGCCAACTCACGTGTGACAGTCGAGACTACAGAGTACCTTCTCCCCGCTACTACTAGCCAACAAGAGTCTCTAACGCTATCCAGCTCATATAGGCCGGCTGGAAAGCCTTCTGTCAACGACTTGTTCTGCGAGGTATGCCAGGGCATCACCTTTGATCGGTACCAGCGGATAGTCAAGAAGAATCACCGTTGGTGCACCGCCCTGACGGTATCAAACCTCCAAACCACCACTGGTATAAGTATTGAGCAGGCCTATGCCCTTCTATGTCGAGTTTACTTCGATGACAAGGAGGGCTGGGTGCACGCGCATCAGCTTCGCTGTGGCCACCAAGTCTGGATCAAAGCGAAGCGGCCTTGTGCTTTGAACTGCGGACATTCCTCTCACTGCCGTAGCGCTGAGGCACATAAAGAGAGGCTACACGATGCGATTCTATGTCATGAATGCCTGGGTAGGGGCGACCTGGTCCATCTTCGCTCTTGGAGGATGGATGAAGCACTGAGAAGGTACTCTGGGTACGCATCTTAGGATACGTGGCCCCTCTCTGTGCATTCACAGGGCTTGTTAATTTACACTTTGCTGTGCAAGCGGTATAATTGTTTGCATAGAAACATGAGACTGGCAATTAGTACCAGCAGTGTGTTACCTCTGGAAACACTTGTGCAGTAGTTGATACCTGATTCATATAACCTTACGAGGTCTCGATGTTAATAAGATACTTTCTATCAACTTCATTTGAATCTGTTGTTCGCTTTCCAGCCTCACACCAACCATGTTTCACAGACATCAATGAACAAAGATCAACACTACAATGAATTGCCAACATCAACACAAGTACGGTGATAGAAACCGCGTTTATTAGTATTTGCACAAGGAGTACAGCACTGCTCAGTTTCTAAGTGATAGCTTATGTCTGATCAAGCAACCTGACCGCAAAATAATAGAGCGTATGCACGTTTTCAGTCCAAGAAAGAAAAATCATGAGAAATTCTTCATATGGTTCATAAAAATTAGAGGTGATTGTGAACAGATTGCTATCTAGAATACCCACAGATGTATAGATTCAGGGCCCATCTTACCATGCCCACTCCAAAATTCTCTGTTTAGCAGTGACATCGGTACCATGGAGACAAAGATAACACTGAAACATCAGCACAACTAGTTGATATCCACCTTCCTGACTTCCACATAACCTGAGTCCAGTTTCGGGACCTCAACCTTCAAAATGCCATCTTCCAACTTGGCAAGGATACCATCGGCGTCAATGTGCGCTGGAGTAGCCCTTGTACCAAGTCTGATCTTCCTTTCGAAAGGCCCGACCTTCCTCTCATTCATAGCAAGTGTCCTCAAGAACTCCTCACTGCCCGGACGATAGATAACACCGGCAACAGACAGCTCGCTCTTCTCTGCATCCCAGTTGACGCCGATGTCTTCCTTCTTTGCGCCGGGGAGCGATACGTGAACGACGAAGGCAGTCTCGCCGTCAAAGACATCAACATCAGGAGTGTGGTCTCCGTTGTCGTTAGTGGATGCCTTATTTGCGTCACCGTCAGTATGGGTATTGTTGAATTGGCCCCAGAAATGAGCAGCAAGCACAGAGGGGTCAAAGCCGCCGCCGAAGCCTCCGCGACCCCATGGGCCCCAGCCGCCGCGACGACCAAAGCCTCGTGGCCCATGGCGAGGCCCACAGTGAGGGCCTTCAGAGAAGCCGTGAGGGTGATGTCCGTGGCGAGGTCCACCGTGTTGCCATGGTCCACTGAAGCCACCGGGGCCACAGTGTCCTCGATGACGACTACCGCCGCATCGGCCATGGCGCCCTCGACCTTTACCACAGCCCTCGTTGTCAGAGCCCGAAAATCCTGACGGGCCTTCTCCGTTGTCGTTAACATCCTTCATCTTCTCATCGTTGTTCTCATCGTTCTTTTCGGTGTCCTTCTCGTTGGTTTGGTCGCCATTCTCTTCATCATGCTGGTTTGGGGTTGGCCCGGAAGGAGCTGGAGGACCGCGGTGAGGGAAGCCCCGTCCGCCAAAGAAATCGCCACCCCATCCCCAAGGACCAAAGGGGGGAGGCTCATGGTGGTTTTCGTGTCCCTCGCCGTTCTCGTTCTCGTTCTCGCTATCGCGGTTCTGAGAGAAGAAAGGATGGTTATTGCCTTGCTGTTCCAGGCCAGCGATAAAGTCCCAGAAGGGGGCGGATTGGTTCATGTAGGTAACAGACGGCATGTTTTGATGTAGTGTGAGGTAATTTGAATATTGTGTAGTGAAGTGGATGAGGAGTAGAAGTGTTTGATGAGAGAAGAAACAACGTCCTAACTTTCAATAACTTATACATAATTCACATCTTCAGGCATCACTCTACACGTGAAAGCGTACGTGGGCTCGCTCTTCTCGCCACCAGCCTCCTGTGCCCTAGACTGCATCTTCAGCATTGTAGGCCAATAGCATGAACGGTGGGCGTTCTCCAGGAAGCCAACAGAACAGTCGAGAAGAGCCATAGAATTAGGCTACTCTGCCGCGTGTGATAGACGTCGCCTGGGCAAGGCTTGTATCGCAGGCAAAAAGTGGTTGCGTGTTCCGGTGTGGTACCAAAAGGGTAAGGCGGCATACGGTCGGGGTTTTGCAAAACTCCGATGAGTGCTACAGGTGGCGTCGGGCCTAGCAAAGGTGCGAAGGGCTGGCAAATTACGAATGCAGAGGCGCTCCACCGGGGAAGTTATGAGGTTTTTCAGACAATGCTGATATTCTATTTCTTAATGCAAACTCCCATGTGTGAATCTTACTGCTTGACGACAAACGGGCCCGAAGGATGGCCTGAGCCGGTAAGCTAAACGAACTGGGTTGCTATGTAAAAGGAAATTCGCCCCTGGATGGAAAATCGACCAATAAACAAGAAGTAGCGTTCAGTAAAGAAAGCCAAAGAAATTTTCCCGTAGCGACGCAAAGAAAGCCCATAAGGCTGAGCGTTGGTGGCGAACGCGGGGGAGGGGTAGGAGCAACAGTTGCCAGTGACGTAACCTACTACAGCATTCTTTCTTGCCAAATTTCATCACCTCATTGACATCGCTCTGATTCTCCTTTCTATAATCCAAACACGCCGAAACCAATATACGAATTTCAGACCAAATTACACAATGTCAGTTCGCATTCCCACATCTACTTCGGTTAGCGAGTCGGCAGTCATCGAGGCGCCCTTCAGCGATGTGTGGCACTTGATTAAGCTCCAGGACTTCAGCAAGTTCTGGTCCGCTCTTGACAAGAGCGATTGGGTCAAGGGTATATCTGATGAGGCAGATGTCGTCAAATGGACATTCAAGGATGGCACCGTCGTGGAGGTCAAGCAGGAGGAGCACTCGGTGCGACCATTCACCATCTGATTCGCATTACATTCGAACTAATGAAGGCTATAGAGCATTGACCACTTCATTACGTACAGTGTCATCTCAGCCCAGCCTGAACTCTCCTACTCTTCTGCCGTCTCAACCATTCGCGTATATCCTGTCACCTCAGGCAGTCACGAGGGACAGACGTTCATCACCTGGACTGGTAACTTCTCAAATGATGCAGATGCTAGTATGTTTGATATAACCCTTTTCTAGGTATATGTTAATCGTAGTATAGGTGTTATTCAGGATGCTAGGTTCAAGCGTCGTGAAGCTCTCGCAGATCTCGCAAAGGCCGCCTCCAAGAAATGAATCGAAAGGGCACCAGGAGAAGCACCATGATTGAGATATTCTCTATTAAATTACAGCTTTATATCTGTCCGCTTTCGTCTTCCACATGAAATAATGGTACATGGAAAGGGCACGTTAGGGGTGATAAAAGGTTTGTACACTAGCGCGATTATGACTGCAATAAAAGGACCAATTCTTAGCTTTGCCGTTGTTTATGCTTCCTTGGTGACCAAAAACCTTGTAGTATCCTTTCCCCTGCCGAAAATAACTGTATTGGGTTCTTACAATCATGTTCAAGTTGGATTTGGCTCTAGCATATCAGTACTATACATAGATAGTCGCTCTCTAAGAACCAAGTTTGGTCTTGGAATCCTGCATTTGCATATCAGTTCGGCTTATATGAGTATGGCTATCCTTCTACGGAACATATCTAGCGGGTGATAACTTAGCCTATGATGCCGTCCTGAATTATACTTACAAATTTCGGTTTATAGGAAGGGAACTAAAAGTATTTCGTATCTTTAAGTGATCACAGAGTTTGGCTCGATTCGTTCATGTGATAGGTAGATCCTGAAGTCCTGTACCAAGAACTTGGTAGACGGTAGAGGTTTAGTAGCCCCTTGCTGTGCCTCATGACTGTAGTAGAGAACGAGAGAATAAAACAAGAACTTCAAGATCACGTACGCAATAGCATGTTACTACTCGGAGCAATATCGGCTTTAAGGTATATTAGGATTACGTACGTACGACAACTAAAATACACACGATAGCGACACGCCGTTGTTGTAAACGACGGCTTTACAACGAGGAGTCAAAGGAGGAACCAAAACGTATACGACGCGTATGTCAGGCTTAGCTCCCTTGTAATCCAGAACCTTCTTGTGTGGTCATTCAAATATACTGTCATGGGCATGCAGTAGAACGACTGTCTAAGAGGTTCGTAATAGGCCGGACAAAATGGTCAAAGAGATAGGAAGATCCATGTAAGCTATCGTGGAATACGTACTTTGGTATCTTCCATATCAATTCATTGGAGTTGTTGTAGTAACACGATCCGCGTGGCACTCCGCGTTTGACAGAATCCTGACTCGACGAGGAACAGTCTCTGCCATTCTGACAACTGACTCGTCTCACAGCTCGTTCATGCGGGATTATCGAGGTGGATCGAAACAGATGAGACGTGTATCCAGGCAAGGGTCAATGTACAAGAACCTCGGATGTTGATCTGCAGCGGGTAACCAGACAGGCTGTAGTACAGATCGACGCAACAGCCAGTCAGTATATCGACATGATCATTTCTTGACGCAAAGTATCAAGCTGCTATGTATGTATGCACCAGGTAAAAGTACTACACAATGTCATGAGATGCGTGCCTTTATCACGCTATGCATTGTGATCAGCAAAACACAGGTAGGTGGTACGTTGGGTTGGTGATTAGCAGCTTCCACAACTGCTGTTGGATGTCGGCCTGTTTCACGGCCTTTCTACGGGTCCCAGTAGGTATCCTTCGTATCGGGTGACGATAAAAAGAGAGCCTCAGATTGGCCCTTCAAAACTAGTGGCTCCTATGATCCGCCATGATCTGCGGACTTGGTCTCTGTTCGTGTCATGTAACTCATGCAAGTCTGCCGAGCTGCACTCGAAGCTCGGCAATCGCCATCGTGTCCAGGTAGTTCAATTGAATGCCCTTCATTGTGTCGCGTGTATTCTTGGGGTGGGGCGTATCCGCAAGTATGGGGACATTCAACCACATCGCTACAGCTTTCTTGTTTAGCTCTTGTGGCGTACTGCATGTGCCCCCCCCCCTTTTTTTTTGGATATGTTGCACACTACCACGACGCTGCCACACCGAACGGCCTGTACGACAGGTTTTCTTCCCCGCATCAGCTTGCGAGGCGCTAAGCCTTTCAGCCTCATTGAGAACGAATGGGAGTCGACGAGGAAGCCTATTGGGGACGGAATGTCCGGTTGATGTAATAGGTGTTATGGCATTGTCGGCATGCTTCAGGTGTTGCATATTTCTAGAAGGGCTAATGTGAAACCATTACAGCAATTAAGAACTTGGATGTTCCTGATTAAGGTTCACCGCTCGATATCCCACGGTTTCGAGGACCCGCCCCAAGTGCCAGGGAGGAACGTGTTGCATAAATGCCAAATTGTCGCCAACAGATGGGAAACCGAAACTCGAATGTTCTAGAGATATACCAATCACTAGAGGTTGAAGGTCACATCGATACCTATGTAAGCTTCCGGTGGCAGCATTGATGAAAGAGTTATTTGGGCTCGCCATGCAGTGCGGTATCTTGAGTTGTACCTGCATCAACGATCAAGCTAGCACCGCCACTCAGAGATTGGTTTAATGATTGAGCGAATTATTCGATGCTCGCTGACTGTCGTGTAACAATCAAAATGCGCCCAGTAAGCAAATTAGATGCACTGTGAAGGGCATTCATCGTGCCGAGCGTCCGAAACTCGTTCCGTCTGAACACCTCCGAAGCGGCAGCAACGTCACGCACCAGCCGCAATGTGATCTCCACGCTTCGATTCACTGATCTTCCCGAATGGCCCATCCCAACTAAGTCTCCGACAGTCGCTAATTATTCAACGACCTGCATGCAAGCCGCCAAGTTTCAACGCATTTAGCACGATCCTCGGTTGCTGCAGCAGTGTGATGCCTGCTATCGCTATGGCAAGGTAGCAGTCTGTGTAGCCATGGCGGCCACTTGTGATACTGTATCGCCCTACGGCACTACGCCTCACGCGTCTCTCCCTGGGTAGAATGCCCTCCCTTCGTCGAGCTGTACCAGGGTCGTCCCACTTACTGGACCTGAGTGTCGCACTACACTGTAGCCCTAGCCCGGTAGTGCCCGGTCCCCCTTCCATTTGTGCCCCCTTGCTGCTGGTTCGTCAAGCTTGTTGCTAAACATGTAGACGTTTACACTCTTCTGACAGAGCCCTCGTCCTTGTCCAAGTTTCTATCTTGCTCCATCAATCTCCGAAATCTATTCGATGCCTGGGATTGTGACCTCTTTTGTCGCTTGCTGTAACCCTCACTTACTTGTTCCATATCTTCGGTGGCCTACGCTCTTCCTGGCTCTCTGCCGCTGGATCCACACTCCTCTCTTAAGTAACAGAGGGTGCCTGAAATTCGACACTTCTTAACGCTGTGCGATTGAAGTTATCGTGCCACTGGACACGAACCCATAATGTTCAGGATGGCTCCCATCCTAAGTACTCGAGCACTGGATGGCGGTGGAGCTAACATTGATGCCCTCGGTATCTTCTACGTTATCGTCGCCATATTGTACACACTTCTATTAGCCGGGGAACTCTACCTACTCAACCACCACCGTTCGGCTTTTTGTGTACGGATACGTAGCGTCAAAGTCGTCTTCTCGGCTGTGTCGCTGCTTCACATTTACCTGGTACTCGTTCTGCTCGTCTATCCGTGGAATGGTATGTTTCCTTGCTCAGCCGAGTTTTGGATCATGTCTGTCTTTCTACCATCCGGAATGGCCCTCTTCCAAGGTAAGCAAGCGGTGTCAATATCCCTAAGCCAAGCTAAACAATTATAGCATGCAATGCCAGAGTTCTGACTGCATATGAAAGCCAGCGTCGACTGGCTCGCAATTTCCTGGAAGGCGCTCGCAAAAGGCGCTTCTCCTGCACACGAAAAGGGCTTTGGCAAGCTTGGACAGACCTCAATGCAGCAATGAAGGTATATGTCGGCTCGATTATAGGATTGGCTATTTCTGTAAGTACTTCTGCACAACGCAGCTTGAATCTTCACTCATTGCAAAAGCTATTTCTCGCAACCATATTGTTCTTTGGCTCACGCCGTTTCCATGGCTATGGCATATTTGGAGAAGTTTCAGACTACTATACCTGCCGTAGAGGCTTTGAGTGGTAAGTACTTGACCTCAGCTACCTAGCCCATTCTAATGCCATGTAGGCTTCCTTCTATCCTTGTCCAGCTATTTTGGACTTTTGTTGTTGGCCCATGGATACTGTGGAAAATTCGACATATTCAAGACCTGCATTCTTGGGCCTGGCAAACCAGACTCGCAATTATCGCGGGGTAGGTACAGCAATTTAGATGAAACCATCAACCGCTCACATCGTATAGCTTACCCGGCACGCCCCTATGGATCGCCTTCACATTCTCGCACCTTCAACAGATGTACAACATAAATCAATATTTCCCACCAGCTGGTTGGTAAGTCATATATCTCCTGCAGCGGGCCGCGCCCTTCCCGGTTCCAAACATATTCTCCTATATGCAATGGTCGAACCGACGTAATAGGGTGTTCGGCGTTGGCATCGAATCGCCTAAGCATTTTTGCATTGTCTTGCTTACTAACCTGGTCTAGGTTCATACCATGTCTTGTTGTGTGCCAGCAAGTAATCATCATTATTCCTCTTCGAGATGCACTTAAATTGCAACGACGGCAACGAGTAAAAATTGATTCAGAGATTGAATCACTCACAACAACTCTGTCATCTGAATCCTCAAAATCAGACACCTATATTTGTAACAAAGAGCTGAAATCAAAAGCATCGATGCAAGCACTGGAGTTTAGCATCGAAAACAGTATTGAGCCTTTGATCGCGTGGGCAGCATCCCGCGATTTTACAGCCGAGAACACAATATTTCTTCGCGAAGTACGTAACTTTAAGAAGAAGTGGTCATCATTGAAAATCGTTTCCACCGCACAGCGGCGCCAAATGTTCAATGAGGCGTCATTAGTCTTTTTCACTCTCGTCAACCCATTCACAGCCGAATCACCTATCAACATCGAGTACAAAGTCTTCAAATCGTTACAGAGTACATTTGCGGGCGTTGAGTTCGATCCATATACGCCTCGCAGCGATACACCAGAAGATCTCAAATCTCCAGTATTGAGGGAAAATGTTGTATGTCCCTGGGAGGACACACTCAGCCGACCAACGAGCATCGAGTCGACGACTAGCACATCCAGTACAGCAAGCTCGCGGAGTCACGTGCCAAGCGAATTCACAGACGAAATCTTCGACGCTGCTTTCGAGAGCATCAAATACTTGGTGTTCACCAACACATGGCCGCGTTACGTAGACGCAGAAGTAACCAGTAAGGTTTGATGGCCATAGTTGCTCCATACTGCGAAGTTATCTCTAAGGCAGATGATTGTTAGTTTGGCCACGTTTATTACCCGTCCTAAATATAACTAGACTATATAAGGAGACGGGCTATGTCGGCTTTGCTTTCGTATTTTTCCCTCAGCAAGCCTGAAAAATTCTTTAAAACGCACTGTTCATATGTGGATAGGATATACCCCGAATGAGATTTTGACTTATTTACTTGCTGTCAATCCCCGATGATGCGCTCGTAAACCGTACCTGCATTCGCACGGTACATCCTCCAGAGTTATCTTCCCTCAAAGCTGACGTAACTATGAACAAGGCTAGAAACCGGGTATACTTAAGGATTATGCGCCCCGCCCGCGTGATTAGAGTTGTTTTTTGGCATGACACTCGTGGCGTCGCAGATCGTAGGTGAGATCGATCTGTATTCAGTGAGCTTCGGTAAGTAGGCAGGACAATTACAAGATTTTCACGTCAACGCAAACTACAAATATTCAAAGACTAAACAAACACAACCGAATCGAGCTGTAAACATGATTTTTGACATTGCCATCTCATACCAACCCCACCCTTCTACCTTCAAGCACATCCTGATTCTAATCATGTATACTGCTACCATCTTGCTTTTGCCTCTCGGCCCTGACTTTTCTTCTCATCTAGCCAATAAAAGAATTGTCCATCAATATATCTGCCGAAAGTTATGCGCGGCTTTCGAAACTCGGTTCAACTCAACGGCAGGACGCTAGGAATCGTTTCTTGTCGCGCCTTGTGTCACAGATCGCCTCTGGCAGTTTATGCTGTTTGTGGCTCAACGACGTCCCTAAAATAGGCCGTCGGTTTCAGTAGCATTACGTAATGCCACTGGGCTGTAGGCTCCAGTAGGGCGGGAATGACAATGTTAATCCTTATATCTCTCTCGACCCTTTACGATACTATGAGTAGGGGATAGGTTTGCTAAGGTGAAAGAAGCTTCGGTCCAAGCGGACTAAATGAACATGGTAAATTTTACACGATCATATCTCATCACCATCAAGCGGACAAAGCATGGCTAGCCCTCTTTGACTGAGCCTCAAAATCAAAATGAGCCCTGGAGTACTACAAGCCCAAACCTATCCACGAAAACCTGATAGCAATGGCCTACAAGCAGAAAAATCATAATACACTAGAGGCATCATAATACCAGAGCAGCCAGTGGGGCCTGTTGATGACCCCTTTACAAACACAAAACCGGCGAGCAAAATAAAGAGCGATGATCAGATTGGAAGAAGGTAAATAATATCTCATTGGCGGCGCTCTTGGCTAGGGGGCAATGGGACACTATTGCTTTCCATTGCTCTTCCCATCAAAATAAACTGCAGCAGTAAAGGGAGTAACGGTGAGGGATGGTGAGGGATGATGATGCGATTCTTAGGGTTGGAAGTTGCTTTCAGGGTTTCTAGTGTTGTTTATTAGATTGGTATTCTTTTTCTTTGTTTCTTTGTTTTTGGTGTTCGTGACGATTTAGGTTGTTCAGGGAGTTGTGGATGATGATCGAACTCGTGACAAAAACAAATTATCATTACGACACGGACAAGCTGTGAGGTTTTCAATCGCATAGGTTAACGAAAAAGAAAGAAGGAATTGAGCAAGGGATACCTGTTCAAAAACAAAAGCATACAACAGCGGAGATTCCCCAGTGGTCACCCACCTGAGTACTGATCCGCCGGTACCCCCTGCTTAAGTAAGGCTGAACTAACGAGAAGCTCTGTAGCCTCTTCTTGTTCCATCGCAATCACAGCCCCCAAGATCACCGTTTGTAGTAGTTGCAATATCCGATTTTGCAAGCTACCCAGTCAGTTACTTGCTATCATGGACGACGGCTTCCCTCCCTTCGCTATGATCGAATTCTTTTTTGGAGACCATGATGCTGCACTCACAATTATGAGCCGCGGTAAACGCTTTTACATCCATATCACAACTAAAGATCTTTGTTGGAAAGGGGACGATTCGCTGGTGCGACAGTTTCTCAGCTCCCGAACGAACATAGACGATGACCCAGACGGGATGGATGCGTTTCAAGAATGGATGGTGAAGCCTTGCATTTCTTTTATGGACCAAGTTGCGCCATCCTTGCCTTGTGTGGAACTACCTTCGCTTGCAGAGTACTTCGGAGCAGAGACATTTATCATTAAGTTAATAAACGTAGAAGGTTACCTTAAGGCCGTGCAATGTCCTGAAGACCCTTCAATCACACTTTCTCTTACGCCAAAAGTGTTGATGTCCAATCCAGCGGTGTCAGAAGCTATCTCCCAAGGCGTACCTTGCTTCCCAGCGTCACAACTAAAAGCTGTTCTGGAGCCCGAAGCTCACGAAGCTGACTGTGATCTAATCCCTAAAACAGTTCAAGTCTCTGGGGAAGAAACTCAGTTCCACTTCAAGGGTGCCTTTGAGGCGCACTCTTTTCAGCGGGAACTTGATATATTACTTCGTTTTAGGAGTAGTTCCTTTCCTAATAGCTTACGCGTCTCAAGGATTGGTGGGCTTGTAACACATGACGATAATGGGCTTTTCGTTATGGGCCTACTTGTTGAGTTTGTTCACGGTAGCAAGACTTTGTACGAAGCTGTTGAGGAGGCCCCACAGACTGAGCGTGAGAAATGGGCAGAACAATTACGAGCTACAACTAAGCAGCTACATGACAGGAACATTATATGGGGAGACGTAAAGCCAGATAACGTTCTAGTAGGCTCGGGTGGCAATGCTTGGGTGATTGATTTTAGTGGAGGCTGCGCCGAAGGGTGGGTTGATCGGGAGCTAGAGGGCACAGTGGAGGGAGATATGCAAGGGTTATCAAATATTGAGCGTTTTTTGGGGATAGGCGCTGTTGGATATGAGGAATGAATGTATGCAATTAATGATAATCACTGTTGTAAAAAGAGAACTAAATGGCATATTTTCAATCACCTAAAGCGCACCCACTTTGATTCTACTGAAATATAGATATAAATAGTAGGATTGTGCTAAACCCCGTTAACCATTTCCGGCTACACACGTAGCAGAAGGCCTGAAATCAGAATCTCGAAGTAGGGTGGATTAGATAAGAAAATCTGATTCCAGCGCCCTATGGTCGTATGTGATAGATATAAGAAGCTTTAAAAACTCTTAATAGTATCTTTGAACTCACTGAACGGGCATGAAGTCCTTTTCTCAAGGTCCTACGCGTGTGAACGGACCATGATTTGAAGTGTTGTCAGTAACGTTACTTTGGGAATATGTTGCTCAGATCTTGGTCAAAACTGCCTACAATTCACATGCGTTCAGGATTATTTTTACGTTGTCGAGTAGGCCGTGGTACTAGAAGTAATAAGATTCCAGAAGTGTTTTATTCCATGAAGCAAGTAACAATAGGGAGAGACTAGGTATGGTGAACTATAAGTAAATGTCGGTGATATTGCGAATCATTTCTTCTCCTGCTGTCCAAATGAAACTTTTCGAGATGCCCATTGAACGGCGGTGCTTTCAGAAATGGCTCCCAAGTTTTCTTCATCTATAAATCTCAAATGTTAGTATATGCACAAGTTTACCTTTCATCGTGGACGGCGTTCCGTCCGATGTTCAAACACACCTTGTTGATCTAATGTTGACTCAACTATAGAGAAGTCTCGATTTTGGCATTTTTTTTAATATGGGTTAAAGTCTGCCTTCTCCACATTGCCGGTTTAGTTATCAATGCCCTGGTTCTCGATGCATCACGGATATCCTCCATACTTGTATCTGACCAGTGCTCTGCCCCGGCAGAGCTGATCGGGTAAAGCGGTTTGTTATCCGGATGAAACGCATATTCTTCCAGTTGTGCGGGTGCTTTCGATGAGATGATAGCGATATCCGATGCAATTTGTGCACAGTATATATCTAAAGGTAGGTCGTTGACTTCCACACTAAAAGGGTTCTCAATCTCGTTACCAATTGCGGCAAAGCCCAGGATAATGTAGGCTGAGATCATGCAAAGCGGAACATTGTGCCAGCCCAGCAGCTTAACAAGCTGAATGGGCAGAGTGATGACATAGACCCACGCGATTTGCGAAATGGCGATTGTGTACGCAATTGGCAATGGAGTGTTCAAGATACGATCTGCGGTAACAAGAATATCATCCAAAGATTGCAAATTGTTTAATACCTTTGACTCCATGGCTCCCAATGATAAAGTGCCATTATCACTAACTGACTTGATGAACGAGGCCATGTACCCAAGAATCTCGAGAGGCAAATTGCCCACTGGGCGTTTTGCTGGCTTCAACTCCTTTCGGGGGTTTTCTCCTAGCATTCTCAGTACGGTTTTCAGGTGCTTCATAAACGTGGCTTGCGGTTTTGGCTCAGGTGGTCTTCCTGCATTTCGGGCCATGGTATCGAGGTGAGCGACTAACTCGTTCAAATCTCCGTACTGAATATATGGCTCAAAACGAACTTTGTGCTTAAGCGCAACGGCAAAAGCCACGATAAGATTCAAAAATGAAACCTTGGCAAGAAGGTCCTGCTTCCCGAGGTCACCTTTTCTTTCTTCGGCATGAATCCAGATGTTACGTGCAAGCGTTGCCGAAACATATCTTAAATGACTCCATACTTCCCGGCCCTCCATATAACGTTCATAGGCTGTAGAACTCCGTAGATTGAGTGAGAAACCAATAAGGATACCTAGGACTGTAGCGATAATGGGATGTACAATGACTAAGCTAATTAGTGGAGGCCTGGATTTTGAAATACAATAGTCTAACTTTCATGCACATTATTCGATATGGCTGTGATAATGGCCGTCCAGGCGCCAATGATGATCGTGCGTAAAAGGATCTTTGGTGTCACGCTTCCATGCATTCGAAGCGCACGAGGCCATTTTGAATGTCGAGAAGTGTCTCGTGGACCGATCTGCACTGATGTGAGTTTACCCTTAGCCCAATTTGAATCAAATACCCACAAAATGCTCTTGTAGGCTACTACGTGCTCTCTTCCGCACCCCCGAGCGTAGCATTTCGTCCTTTTTGACTGCACAATGCAGGTCAATGTTGGTCTGCAATAGTACGTTAAAACACTAATGCGCCTACATGTATATCCAAATAACGAACGCATTGTATCATTACCGATTCGATAATATTTTGACTTCAAGCCGAATCCAGAGCGATTAGAATATTCAATTTAAGTACTCATTCATCCCGCAAACTGTTCTATGGTCGAATTCTGAGATGGGCAAAGGAGTATGTATGATGAACAAATGAGCGGCATTTTTCACATGGTAGATTTGACGAGACCTGAACAACTGGATGTGAGACATGGAAAGGTGGTCGATTCAACCATGGAACTGAGGTGTGCACGGTTCGTCAACATCGTAATAAACTCCTAACAAGTAATCCGAACGACAATCATGAACAGACGTACAGAAAACTATATCGTCATTCCGATATCATATCAATCTGTTGAGGATTGTCTCCACAAGTAGGCTGAGGGAGATTTATGCTGAAGTATGCGTAAGTTGCGATCGCTAACACTCGGATATTTACTACCTTGACGAAATTGATAGCTACTCTATGACACGGAGAGCCATCTTCAAAAGTATAGAATTATACCTAATCCAATTCTTCAAAAAAGTGAAGCCGGGAGTTGTAAATAGCATTCATCAACTTGACGTTGCTTGCTAGGTGAGACCAAGACTAAGAAACACCACAGACAATGCAAGAAGAAGCCTCGCGGTAGTGAGTCTCTAGCCGGTAGTCGCGACCTTCGAAGGCCAGAGCGAATGCATGTGACAGGTCGTGGCGGGCGAAACCGAGTGTTAGCGCGTCCTTACGCCAGCTACTTAATCACTAGATAAGCTGACCCTTGAGATAGATATCGGGCTACGAGAAGAGCGGGGAATCGATGGCCCAAATGCCAACCATGAAGATCTAACCTAAATAACCACAATAGGCGCGCGGTACAACGATGCTCGAATCTCACCACACACCCCAACAACTTGCATCAATCATTATCATAAAAGCCAAACTGTGAAATTGATCTAGATTATAAACATAGACTATAGCTAATTCTATGTACACAATCATATCCACCCTCCCTACCTCACCTCATCACACAAGCCCACATCACCCTCCACTCTGCTTCTTCAGCCCGCCACTCACATATGTCGACCCCTCATTCACCACCCCCCTAAACTCCTCCACGCCCTCATGCTCGCCTCCTACTCTGCGCCTCTGGAAAGCAGCAGCCGGTTTCTCACTTCCTCGTGCGGTCGGTAAAGGCGACGGAGGACCGCGTTCCTCGTAATCGCCGCAGTTGTAACAGGCCATGTGCCCACATCGAGAGCATGGTGTTTCGCCATTTCTGGCATGGCCCGGGACGACGGAGCCGCAGGTACAGCAGAGCCATGTCATGTTGGAGTTTTGTAAGTAGAGATTGGTTTATTGGTATGCAGTTTCGCTGTAGGATTTTTGCGCGGGTGTTAGCAATAGGTGTATTTGCAATGAGAATTGTAGAAGATTAGAGGGGGGGGGGGGCGAAGAGGATAAAATAGTGTGGCTGTATTGCTCATTCACAGTTTGGGATATGGAGTGACACTTTGTACACTGCCATGTCATTAACTTGTTGGAATCATTGTGACCTTTGTCATATGTTGATCCTTGTATTTTCTGCACAGAGTATTGAGACAAACTCAGTTATGCAATTACATTGACCTCCTTTCCATTGGCCCAGCCTTCAATTGTTTGCTTCAATACATCGCCCAGGTTTTTCAAAGTGCGTTGTGAAAACCAAGCGAGATGAGGACTCATTGTGATATTCAAATCCTTTGCTTGCTCAGATAGGAAGGGTGTGTCGTTTGGGCCACCTGCAGGTTCGACCTGGTAGACATCTGTTGCGTAACCTGCTATCCGCTTATCTTTCAAAGCTTGGACGACGGCGGCTTCGTGGACTATTCCGCCGCGAGAGATGTTGATAAGCACAGCGTAGGGGTGCATCTTGGTGAGCTCGGCAGTAGATATGAGGTTGAGTGTCTCTGGGTTCCGTGGGAGTGATAGAATAAGGACAGTGGCTCGCTGCAAAACCTCGTCGAATGGCACACGTTGGATGTCTATATCTGTCGGCGTTGTGGTAGAGGCCTTACGCGATGCGATAAGGACATTCATTCCCAAAGCGTGTCCCAGATCCGCGATGCGTTTTCCTAGCATGGTATTAGCCTAACATTGCGGCTCTTAGGTGGGTCCGCTAACCCAATCCTCCATACCCGATGACTCCTAAGATCTCATCTTTGCAAGTCAGGGGTGGGGTCCCATCAGGGAGTCGCATGTAGCGATTCACAGAACCCACTCTTTTCCATTCACTTGGCTGCTCTCTAACCTTGCGGTCCAAGAGCACAGTGCGTCGTCTTGCTGCAAAGTACAAACTGATGGCATGCTCTGAAACAGCGTCATAATTAGCACCTGGGCAATTTGTCACGCGAATGCCGCGAGCTTTGGCAGCGGCGAGGTCTACATGGTCGCTGCCTGTTGCTGAAGCGGCGATGTATTGAAGTCGAGGGGTCACAGTAGGGTCTAGTGTCGCAGCGTCGAGCTTCACTGTGGTGGTGATGACAATAGTGGCATTGCGGATGCGAGAGTGGAGCTCGTCACGCGTTGAGGTTGTCTCATAGGCAGTGAGGTTGTTGGGAAAGTCGAAGCCGGCAGCCGGCAGTGGCTGATGTTGTTTCTCGAGTGCCACGATTTCATGCATGGGGCAAGTCAGTGATGCTCAGGGTCTTGTAACCGGTTACGCAGGCCAAATGCTGGGGAGGGTGCAGTTTATAGACTGAATAATTGGACCGCATGCAGGTGTGCGGCGTGAGTACCCGTAGTTTGACATTCGTAGGGCGTGCAGCAACGTAGGACTGCCCATGGATCGAGCTACACATCCACCCACGCAGCCGGGGCCTGGTTGTGTCTTCACAGCACACTGCTTCGTGCCTGAGGGATTGGTGGCCAATTTGGCACGCGACATGGCCGGATGTTTGCGATGAATTACGAGCGCCCCGCATCCACCGGCGCAACACAAGATGGCGACCCCGGCGACCCCTATTGGCTGCTTTGTCTAGCCTTTAGTCACTGTCTCAGTTCCACTTTCACCCTCGCCCCAACTTGCTCGCGCACGAGCGAGAATTTGATGATTTGATGCCGAAGGATCGTCAGGGCGCTGAGGGCAGCATCGGAACCTGCACCTGTTTCATTCCAGAGGCCTTCGAGTGGACCAGCGCCACGGCTCCCTGACTCAATCGGGCAATTAACTCGGTAGCCCACGACTCTACCAGGCGTATCCGAGTAGGAGACGGAGGCGCCAAGAGCGGGCTGCCATGCATCGAGATAGCGTGGGCAAAAATGCAGGAATGCTTGTCTCGTCCCGGTCTAGCGGACCCAATTCATGCGAAGGCCATGCGGAACCCTGGTCTCGCTGACGTCCTACTAGAAGAGTCGCTGACACCCACACCCACCTGCTGGTTATGTTGCTGAGCTTTCGACGCCAAGGACAAACCACCTCACTTGCGATCGCAGACCAACCTACCCAGGCCCAGGACGGAAGCAGTACGCCCCTCATGTCCGACTATCGCTATGGCACGCAGTCTGATGCGTATGCCGCCGAAAACGATCTTCACCAGCGCAACACTTTTGAAAAAACTCCAGGCCGCAAGTTGAGCTTGACTAACAACATGTCTGGCGAAAGAGGCGGCCCCAATGATGCTGACGACCTGCTGCAGGCCATGGGCTACAAGTCGGAGCTGGTGCGATCGCGTTCCACTTTCCAGGTCGCCTTCATGTCCTTTGTCCTCGCATCGGTCCCATACGGGCTGGCAACCACGCTCTACTACCCCATCGCCTGCGCAGGGCCTGTCGGCATCATCTGGGGCTGGCTCGGCGTCTCTCTTATCATTCTCTGTGTGGCCGCTTCGCTGGGCGAGATCACCAGCGTCTACCCTACCAGTGGTGGGGTCTACTATCAGACTTTCATGCTCGCAGCGCCCTCGTACCGCAGAATTGCGTCGTGGATCTGTGGCTGGGCCTTTGTAGTCGGAAACATTACTATTACTCTCGCCGTCAACTTTGCCACTGCCCTGTTCCTCGGTGCATGCATCAATGTCTTCGAATCCGAGCCTGATGTGGGTATCTTCGCCGGAACTGCCTGGCAGGTGTATCTGATCTTCCTGGCCATCACCCTCTTATGCAACTTGGTGTCTGCCCTTGGAAATCGCTGGCTACCTTGGCTTGATGTGAGATTTTCTTTCTACTCACTATGCAGCGACTTGCTCATCGATTCCAGACTTTTGCCATCTTTTGGACTTTTGCAGGTGTGCTTGCCATCATTGTCACCATCCTTGCCATTGCGAAAAACGGCCGACACGACGCCAAATACGTCTTCACCGAATTCAATCCCACTCTTTCCGGATGGGTCCCAGGATGGTCTTTCATGGTTGGATTGCTTCACGCCGCCTATGCGACTTCTTCAACTGGAATGATTATCTCGTGAGCATGCCCCTTGTACCTATGCGACAGTAGTTTTTGCCCAGCCAAACTTCCAATGCGCCGATCCCATGCAGCTTGAATCCCAAAGCAGCCACTTCCCACCGCGACAACCGTTTCTATATAAGGTACTTCAGTCTATAATTGTGCACTTACTGACTCAGCTACAGGATGTGTGAAGAGGTCGAACACCCAGCCACACAGGTGCCTAAAGCCCTGGTTGGCACCGTTGCACTCAACACTATTTGCGGCTTGGTTTTCCTGATCCCGCTTGTCTTCGTTTTACCAGACCAGGCGAAACTTGCGGCTCTGCTTTCTGGGCAGCCAGTGCCCACGATCATCAAGGACGCGGTCGGCGGTCCCGGCGCCGCCATTGGTCTACTTATTCCTCTTCTTGTCCTCGGGCTTATTTGTGGCATCGGATGCACCACTGCCGCGTCTCGTGCGACCTGGGCTTTCTCCCGTGACGGTGCTATCCCAGGCTTCAAGTGGTGGAAGGTGGTTAACCCCAAGTTGGATGTACCTTTGAATGCAATGATGCTCAGCATGGCTGTCCAGCTCGTCCTTGGTCTCATCTATTTCGGGGCACCGGTTGCTTTCAATGCCTTCTCTGGTGTAGGTGTCATCTGTCTGACTCTGAGCTACGCCATTCCCATCTTCATCTCCCTCATTCGAGGCCGGCAGCATGTCAAGGAGGGCGATTTCCATCTTGGAGCCCTGGGCACTTTCTGCAACGTTGTTGCTATTGGTAAGTATTTCAGCTGCAACATAAAGTATTGTGGTTGACTAATGCATAACAGGTTGGTCTGCTCTTGCCATCCCTCTTTTCTCGATGCCGACAACGCTTCCCGTGACTCCGCAGCTGATGAACTATGCATCTGTCGTTTTCGTCTTCTTCTTTGTGATTGCGACTGCATGGTATTTCGCCTGGGGCAAGAAGAATTATGAGGGCCCCCCCACACACGAGGAAGCTGTGTTAGAGGCAAGGAGGGCCAGCATCACCAGCCACCGAAGCAAATAGGCGGCGAGAACGAGTTGTTTTGCGTGGGAGGAAGTTTGGTTTCTTCAATTGACTGGATACCCTGGGGCTTGTAGATGAAAGTCAGCTTTGTAGAATTTGGTAGCGCCCCATAATAGGCTGCGATGCACAAATATACCCTTCGATTCTGAATGCCAGCAAGACTATCGGCAGACGTGCCGCTGCAGAGAGCCGAGTTGAGGTCACGTGACAACGGACGTTGAAACAGACGGGTGGTTTCGCTAAGCGTCACAGGGCATCCTCGCGAATCGTCTGCCCCGTTGTCCATCCGCAGGTTGCAGGTCGCGTCGCCTCCACCACGAACAACAACCCAAGGCAAAATTACCTTCGATTGCGCTGTAGGCCATCAGGCAGTGTGCGCGTCTTTGCGCCTGCCCTCAGATAGACGCCGCCAAGCTCTTTCGATCGCTCGAGCCCCCCTCCCCCATCCACGAGCGTAGCCACTGCCATTTCCATCACCACCACCACTGCCGCCATCCTCACCACCAGCACCACACGTGACCGCCATCACGGCCGCCATGTCGGGCGCCATCGCCGCTGCCCGCCCTTCGCAGGCGCTGCGTGTGCGCCGCGAGTCTCAGCGACCTGGCGTTGCGCGTGCGGCCGCTCGCCCAAGCAACATGGAGGACGAGGGCGCAAAGCAGGACACCAAGCGCTATGGTAAGGCCGTCTTGCACTACTAGCATCACTGCCACGGCAACGGCTAACCAACATGTCCCCAGTCTACACGCAGCAGGACATCCTCGCTCGCCACAGGGGCAAGCCGCCCTCGATGCGCATCTTCCTGCACCAAAAGCACTTCCGCATCAACGACTCGCCCGACATGCTCGAGTACTCGTCGCCCATGCGCGAGATCCTCCAGCACGTCAAGAACAAGACCATCCCCCACAACATGGTCGAGGACTTCTACGCCACCGACATGCCCTTCTACGACAACTGCCTGATCGTCGAGATCAGCGACTTCCGCAACAACGGCGCCAAGCCCCGCGACGACACAAACAGCCTGGGCGACAGCGGCACCAATGCCTTCTCCATCCACAACTACAACAGCTTCATCACGCCCTCGCCCTTTGCCCCGTACCCCTCCACCAACAAGGCTGATGCGAAGCCCAAGACGACCGACGCCCCCGCCAAAGAGGCCGGCAACAAGGAAGACAAGGAGAACATGCCTGCCCCCGCCCAGAACGGCGCCGCCCAGAAGCAGCCGGGCAAGCCAAAGGTCTGGACTACAGTCTTGTTCCCAACTCCCCAGTCCCATCTGGCCGACATCCAGATACTGGCCACCACGCCAATGCCGGACATGGCCACCATGAAGAGAATGCAGGCTGCTGGACGCGCGGGCGGCCTCCCACCCACGCCCATAACCGCCGTGCCCCCGACCCCTTCCTTTCCTACTGGGCCCAGTCCGAAGCGCCAGAAGATGGTGCTGGATGACAGCAACATTTACGAATTCGAGGCCGAGTTCTACAACGCAACTTGCCCCAAACTGTACCTCGAGCCAACCAAGTCCTTCGAAGAGTCACTTGCGCTGATTGGCGCCATCACACATCCAAACAACAAGAACGAAGCACCAGCCCGCAAGACCCGTAAGAGGACAACTGCCGAACTGCAAGCCGACGAGGCCGAGGCCGCTGCAACTCAGCGCTTCCTGCTCGCAGGCGACGAACAGCAGGCCAACATGGCTGCCAACGCCACTGGGGGCGACGAAGGCGGAGCTCGTACCACGACCAATCCACAAAACTTCTCTCGCTTCAAGACGCTTGCCACTATCAAGGCGAACCATGAAGAATCAGAGCGGCGAAAGAAGGAAGAAGATGCTCGCGTCAACCAAGCCAAGAGACAGGCCCAAATAGAAGCAGAGGCGCAAAAGAGACGGGACCTAGAGGCTAGCAGGCAGCAGGCTGAACAAGAGAGGCAACAAACACTCATGCGTCAACAACAAGTAGCACAACAGGTGCAACAGAACCAGCAACTCCAGCTGCAGCAGAATGAAGTTGCACGCGCTGCCACTCAAGCACAACAATTGGCAAATTTGACTGCTGCACAGATGAATCAAACTCCTCAATCAGCCACGCAACCTCAGTTCTCACCAATTGTTCGGAATGCCACACCAATGGCCCCCGCATCTGCATCTCCCCGTGTTAGTGGACAAGGCACTCACCCCGTGGGCGGTACACCAATGGTTCCAACAGCATCGAATCATGCAATTGCCAGTCCTGCTCGACCACCTTCTGCTATATCGCACCAGCAAATGGCCCGTTCTATTAGCCAACAACAAAACCTAAGCAGGACAGGCACGCCGCAAATGGCTCAGGGAACGACGCCCGTGATGAACACCTCAATGCCGAACCGAAACATGACGCCAACTCCTGTTCGCATGAACCAGAGCAGCCCTTCTATGGCTATGCAGGGAGCAACACCAATTATGCTACAGACTCCGCAACCAGGCCAGAACATGACACCAGAACAGATGCAACAATTGCAGCACAATCAAGTGATGCAGCAACGTATGCTTCAGCAACAGCAGATAGCGCAACAACAGCAACAGCAACCACAACAAGGCGCGTCCCCTGGAGTGAGTCAGCTCCAGCAAATGGCGTACGCTAAGGCTCAAGCGCATATACGGCAACATGGGGTACCGCAAGGCCAAAGTGCTCAGGCTCACCAGCAAACACTTGCTAGACGCTTCTATCAACAACATCAGCAACAACAGCAACAGCAACAGCAACAGCAGCAGCAGCAGCAGCAGCAACAGCAACAACAGCAACAACACGCCCAGCAAACGCAAGCCATATTGGGACAACAAGGCAATATGTCGCAAATGGGCCAGCAGAATATGGGCCACCAAAACATGGGCCAGCAAATGTCTCCCCAAGGCAGCCAGCAAGGCATGACCGTTGCTAATATGAATGTGGCACAGTTACGACAACAATACAGTCAACGGAAAATGGCACTTATGCAGCAGTTTGGTCAAAACATTCCTCAGCAAGAAGTGGCACGGTTACGCCAGATAGAGCAGGCTATTCTGCAACGGTCATCCGGCGAACAGAACCAGCAGAACCAGATGCTCATGAATAATGCCATGCCAGGCCAGATGACAGGTCAAATGCAGAACCAGATGGCAACGCAAATGGCCAATGGTATGCCTAATGGTATGCCCAACGGTGTCCCCAACAATCTACAGAACCCCATGCAAATGCAACAATATCAACAGCTTCTTCAACAACAACGCGCAAACCAACACCGCCAGCAGCAAATGTTTTCCATGCGTCAACAGGCGATGCAGCAAGGCGGTCAACTACCCCAAGGCATGATGAATAATGTCAACATGCAGGGCATGAACATGGGAAATATGCAGGGCATGAATATGCAAAACATGTCAGGCATGAACTTACAGAATATGCAGGCAATGCAGGGGATGAACATGAACTCGATGAATACACAGCAGATGCAACAGCAGATGATGATGATGAGGCAAGCCCAGCAACAAGCCCAACAACAAGCCCAACAACGGGGAATGGGTCAACCCGGTCAGCAGGGCGGAGCTGAGATGGGATGGAGCGGATAAGAAGCATGCATTGGTATTCTCCTACCATTTCAAGCATTCTTACGTCCACCTTTACATTTGTTTTCTTGCTTACTCCTTGCTTTCAATCTATTATGACGGCGTTTCGAGGCTTGGCATCTGGCTTGGGAACCGGGACGCGGCCGACTCGAGATGATACCCCTTTGATGATCAAAACGGCATTGTTTTCATTCATATCTGGAGTGATGGCGTTTTGTTCACAGACTATGACCGGATCGAGACGTTGGTTCTTTTCGGGCTGGGCGCGTGGTGGGGTGATCGGTAATTGGTAATAGTGTGTAATGATATGAACGATGTCAGATCTAAAGCTATCCATGTATAGGTAGTGTTGTGAGCAATTGATCGCTACGACCCATAATGTCTCCGAGATTGATATTGCTGTGATGTAGCAAATTCATAGCCCCTCGTCATCTTGTGTATAGTTTCAAAGTTGAACAAGTGTATCCTGCCGTCAAGTGCACTAGTCATATTACAACTGTAAGAACATGCACGGATAGATGAGGTTATCAATGTACAAAAGCACTCAGCTTACACCAAATACCCAGCCACCAAGTCCCCTACCCCAACTCATCCGGCGCCACATGTGCACTCCTAGCTCTCTCCCTCTCCCTTCCCTCCCCCCACTCCACCCTCTCAAACCGCACCCGAACCTCCACTCCACACATATCACACCAACACTCCTTCTCCTCTTCCTCTTCCTCTTCCTCTTCCTCTTCCTCCTCCTCCTCGCCCCCCTCCTCCTTCACCCCACCCTCCGCCATAAGCCGCTTCAAACTCAGCGACCCCACGCACTCCGTCCCAACCGGCGTCTCGACATCAACCCTCTCGTCCTCCGCACTCACTATATGCGGAAACACATGCTTGTCGCTGTCGTCGCTGGACACCGCGCCACGCCGCGCGCTGTGGCGGTGCACAGGCGTGTCCGACAGTGGAGTCACGGTACCGAAGTAGTCGTCGTCGTCGTCGTCGTCGGCGGCGGCGGCGGCGGCGGGCAATGCGTCGGTGGGCGACCCGGAATAGGGCGTGAGGAGCGGGGCATTTCTGCGGTCGGGGCAGGGAGACAACAGCGAGGTGTAGGGTTTATTTGGCATTTTTGCACGGGGGGTGTGTGATTGGGACTTTGGGTCGAGGGCGGTCCAGGGGGCGATGGCGCTGATGGTGGATTGTGTGCTGGGGGTGTGTGCGCCGGATTTGTCTAGGGCGGAGAAGGTGCGTAGGTTGTTTGTGAAGGGGCCTGTTTTTGTGGGACGCGGGAGGTGCAGGCTTGGGCGGATTGGGGGCGGGCTGCTTTTGCTGGGCATGAGGGGGAAGTAGCTTGTTTGCGGGATGGTCATTGGGGAGACGATTTCGGAGTTAGTGATGGGTTGGCTGGGGGAGTTGAAGTGAGGACGACGGAACATTAGTTTAGGGGTTGTGACGGAGGGCGATGTGGCTAGTAACTTGGGCCAGGTAATTGCCTCGAGGGAGTTTTGTGGAGATGTTGAAGATGTAGGTTTTGGCGCGGATCGGTCGTCTACATCGACGGGGCGGGTGGTTGTGCCAGGCAACTTGCGTCCGCCTTCAGTGTATAATTTGCGAAGGCGTTTGTACTCAACATAGTCGTCTACCTCGGTGGCCGTTGGCCGCTTGATGACCTCGTCAAACGAGATCTGGTCGCTTTTACGTTCGATTTCGATTTCGAAAATGATGTCGCCTATCTTCCATTCATCTCTAATAGTGTCTTTTATCCCGGCCTGGCGGACTGACCAACCCTTGACTACAAACCTAGACTTTGTCAGGGAGACCAACGTGCAGGGAACAATGGTCTTACAGGCCTTCGTATCGGACGCCAGCCTTCGGTCCCCAGATACTATTGATACTGTGGCTGCGCAAAACTCGGATCAGGTCCCTCTTTTTGGGACTGATGACAGTGAGGCGGAATGTCCCCTTGTCGGCACGTGGGACGCGGTAGACGAATGAGTTTGCTGAGCCTGATTTTATTTCGCTTGTATCCATTAATACTAGGGCATATGCGCCTTCTTTGTTGAATGTAGTGCCGCCGTCCACTGACTCGAGTCCTATGATGCCCGCATGGTGCGCGAAGAGTGTACTAATCCACCAGCTATGATAAAGCTGGTTAGCGAGAGTATACACCAAAATTTCTGAATACGTACTCTCCAGCTCGGAACCCCAGGTCGCCTACTCTGTGGGCTCGTTTCGGATGCACTCTTTGAGGGCAAGTCTCTGACCATCGCTTGAGCAGTGCCTGACAATGAGAGGGTCAGTGCTGTTGTATGATCAAAGCGAGCCCAACCTACGTCCCGGCTATGCTCGTTAATACTAGCAATGCCGTGAAGTCTTCCACCACGTTCATAGAGAAAAGGATGAAGTTCGCTAAAGGGCCCAAATCTTGCTGTCCACTGTAGAATGATCTTGTCGCAGTCATCACATAGCCGACTAGGCCACCTGGTAGCGACGCCAGCGATGTCTCTAATAGCGCGGTGAATACCCGTCGCACGTAGATCTAGCGCTGTAATTCCAGGTGCAAGGCGGAGAGCCACAAAGGTTTCGTGTAGAATCAACACATCGTCAAGCCGTAGAGATTCGGGGCCCTCGCGGGCCACGCGCAAATCAAGGTCGTCGCGAATCCATTTTGCAAGAATCTTGAGCCGAGGGCGTGATAAATCGGTAGACAGTGGCGACGGCGAGTACATTGTGCAATTGGTCTGTCAAAGTAAACTGATAGAAGTGGCTTGTGTAGGGATGGCGTTCCGGTAGATAGCGGGCAAACCGCGTGTGGAGGACCCACAGTCTTCATTGAGGTGAGTGGATAGCACTGTGCAGAGTAGTCGAGGTAGTAACGGTGGAGTAACTAGAACACGCAAGATGCAAACGAGGCCAGTCACCCATGCCGTGGCCTGTCTCAATAGGTTGCACTTACTCAATCCGGCTTGCTAAGACACATGGCAACTTTGACTACCTATTCATCTCGCGGCAACCTTTCTCTTCTTTCTCTTCTTGTTGCCTTTCTTCATCGCTCCCACATCAGCCGCCTGCGATCCTGTTTCCTCCTGGGCTTCCTCCTCGCTAAACCCATTCCATTCTTCGGCCTCCGTCTCCTTTCTAACAACAGTGTCCTCTTGGCATTGCTCTTCTTCTCGAATAAAAGCTGCAACGAAGAACCCCATGGTACCGTCCTCTGTTCCTTTATCGCACCTTATACAGGCATCAAGGACTTCGTATCTCTCCTTTTCTTTTACAGTGAGACCGAGTTTGTCCTCCCATATTCCTCGACGTTCCCAAACCCTCATACCGGCTACTTGGTAGTCTCTCTTCAGGATCCTCCACCCTCGCTCCTTTGCGACCGCTGAAGCCAACGCTTGGAACACCACACCCTCGTTCTCCTCAAAGTGAATAGAACAGGTGGAGTAAGTGATTTTAGAAGCTTTCGAGAAGCGCATGGCATGTGTAACGATGTGGAGTTGGAAATTTGATAGGGTAGTCAAGCGGTCAGTTGCTACTCCTTTACTTGGAGTCTCTTCTGGTATCGATTCGCTTAGATCTAGATCGAGTGTGGCGGGTTCGGGTTCTTTCGCCGTGTCCTTTCCACGTTTCCGCTTCTGGCCCTTGTCTATCTTGTGTGATGTTGATGTTCCAGAATTCGCAACAGGCAAGTGAATTTTGATTGCGTCATCACGACCCACGATGCCCGTTCCTGAGCAACTTGGATCCAGCAATATTGCTCCAACATTAGAAAACTCATTTGAGGTGGGGTTGGTGGCCAAGAAGTCGCTGCCTGATTTTACAGAAACAATGCTGTCAGCTGACGTGAGCTTGACCATCTTCTGCAATGTTGACGACCGCATCTTGTCCCTTTCAAATGCTATCACCTCCTGCCGCTCCTTTCCTGAATCATTCAATGTTGAGATTATGGCTGCTAGATGCGTTGTCTTGTTCCCTGGAGCTGCACATCCATCTATCACGTCCCCGTCGTCGGATGATAGGTCTAGCAAGTATGCAGGAAAACATGAGGCCTTGTCCTGAAAGATGATCTGCCCATCTGTGTATGCGGTAGATCGGCTTAGATTGATTTTGGGGGGAAGCGCAAGTAGGTTCGGTATATTTGGGTCTTGATAATAAATCTTGGATGTGCCGCGCGCCGAGAGTACTTCTGTCAGACTTTCCGCCTTCTCGAACCCATCGAAGGTCGTCTTTAGTTGTGCATCCAATGTCGATTTGATCGTGTTCACTCGTACCCAGCGTGGGTGTCTGACCGTCTTTTGAGTGATTTCATCATGAATTTCGAATTCGCCATTATTGACAGCCTCCTTGAATGCTGCCAATGTAGCGTATCCATGACGTATGCGTGCTTTCGTGAACTCTGCACCCAACCGAGCTTTATATCTGGTGATCGCGAGCTTCAGAACATGGCTGGCAGGAGCGGCAACACCACTTTTGGCAACGAGCAGGTCGTGTGTAAGGAGGAGAGCCAGTATCGGGCTTAGCTATGATTGCATTAGTTACACGAGATAAAGCACAAATAATGGTCAAGCCGTACTTTCTTCTCGTGCGCGAGAAGGCCGCACTTTTCAATCACGTTCTTGAGCACCACCGACCATTTGGACGTCTCAGCGATGAGCGCAAATACCTGACCTGGCGAGCTTTTCAGATCTTTCTTTGTATATATCCGCGACTTGAGCGATCCGCCTGTCTTATCGTCGTTCGCAAGAATTGCCGCTGCCTCGTAGTAGAGTGACATTGTGACAGGACGTTCAAGTGCACGATTTTCTCCCTAGTTAACGCCCAAGCTTCTATTGAACTCGGCACACCTCCGACCAGCCAACATCGACCGTTACACCAACAACATCCTTGTTGGCATCATCATACCTCGTCGATTGGCCACAGTGAAAGATTAAATAATCATGATAAACATTTGTGGGCACGTTCTATCCTCGCTGAACTCGGGGAACATAACCGTCTTTCTCCACGCCGATAACATTCGGTTATCAGTTTCGTACCTTGCGTCGGTCATCGATGTCCCAAAGCATTAAAGTCAGTTGTCAGCCGAGTATGCTTTCCAAATGTGCTCACAGCTCGATTCAAACCATCTCTGCATGTACAGGTTTTCGATTCCTTATACAAAATGCTTGATAGACTCATTCATGTCGTTCTCGTCCTTTTTTCAGCGGTTGAGGCAGTAGCAGGGAGAGATCTTGTCGTCGCTGTTTATGGGGGTGGCCCAGCTTGCGCCACGCTTGCGCTTGCTCTTAAAGACTACAAGGGGATCAACCTCCAGTACTTTGATCCTGCTCTCAACCTCACTCCGACAACTCCTTTGGATTACGGTTTTGGGCCCTCAATCTTTGGTGTGCTTGATGAGATTAGTGAGGAAGCAAGCGGAGTCATCGAACGTGCGGGATATTTTAAGGAGGACCCACGTCTGACCATTGTCGTATGTTTAGCCAACAAGACCTTCCACATGAACTTTTGATGAAGACAACTCTGACCAAGAAGCATAGGGTGAGGGGCCAGATACTGGAACCATCATCGTCGATCATGACAAGCTCCCTCATCCCTCACGCGCTAAAGTCATAGTAGTTAGACCTGACTCATTTATGAAGCAAATGCTCAGGGGAGTGGACAAGGGAAGACTACACGCGAATAAGACGCTTGTCTCAGTCAAAGAACAGGCAGTCTCATCGTCAAAGGACCATCCCCTCGAGTTAAAGTTTTCGGATGACACAACGCTTCAAGCTGATATCCTCATTGGTGACGATGGCCCCACGGGCAAAATTCGTTCAGAAGTCCTAGGCGCTGACCATCCAGCCACTCTGCCAGTATTTATGAACTTCCTCACCGCTGTTGCCAGGACCACGTTTGAAGACGGCGAGAAATATCTTCCTAAATTTGGAAACGTGTCTGCCAAACGTCGCTTTGAACATGTTGGGCACGGTAGCGGATACTTCAGCCTACACCAAGACTCTTTCTTTGCTGTTGTTGGCTTCTTCTACACTGCAGAATTATATGATGTCAGGCAGTTGATGCGTGCAACCACCAATGAGGAGATCACCGCCCGATTTGGTAGATTCGAGAGCAAAGGTGCTGTTGCGAACGTAAGTTTTCCGATCAATTCACATACTATGCAGAACATAACTGAATACTGTGTTTGTCTCCATTTAGTTCTTGAATACATTCTCAAGTCACCTACTCATTCCCGAAACCGAACATCCTCACGCCCCGACCTATATTAAGAACAATGTTGCCATGATTGGTGCTGCAGCACACCACATGACCAATTTCAAGGATCCATCCCCTACTCAAGCCGTCGAAGACGCCATGGTTCTCGCCGCCTTGTTGAGCAAAGCCCGTGGTGGAGACGCTGCTACTATCGAAGCAGCCCTCTTCGCTTACGACAGCGTTCGGAGACCACGGTCTCAGTGGGTTGGTGATCAGGGCAAGCGCCTAGGCATGATGTGGTCAGGTTTGCTCCCTGGGGTTGGCCTCGATGTGAAAAAATTACGCAATGCATTCTTAGAGTGGGAGAGGACGAGTGAGAGTTTTGGCCCAAAGAAGCACAAAGAAGAGGCATTGGATTTAATGCGTAAGAGGCTTGAGGGGAGGAGGCCACAAGATGGTAGTACCACGCAACAAGTACTTGAGCTATAAACGCACAGTTCTACACTACTCTCTAAAGAGAGCGGTGTAGCAGATGAGCGGGAACCACTATCATTAAGCCTTGTTTGAAATTTTAGCATGTCTCGTTATCATTACTATCTATTTGCATAGCTATATTATAATACCGAGGTATCGTATTTTACTGGACAAGACTCCCAGTGCCTGCCATTCGTTAGATAACATAGAGGTAAAGTAGCACGTGATACAGGATCAATATACACTTTCAGTATGCCACCTTGATACATGTATAACCTGAAACAGATCTTAGACGTGTGGGCGTTGTTTAATCAGTTATGGAGCTGCCATATGATGTGCCAGTATTTGGGGCCTACTCATCTTGGCATAGTGGTAACCATGTTCAGCCTGACACTGGCATTCGTGGGCGTTATATCTCTATGTCAAGTGGGGAAGCCGTGGTACTTGGAAACTAGATGGTTGTTCGTTGACGATTCTACCTATCCGCATTCGCACTGGCGTTATTAGGGTGTGCCGTTGTTGCGTTGTTTCCCACGATAGCGATTGGATCGATGCCTACCCCATGCACACGCGAATTTGGGAAGCCGAATGGGGGTATTTCTCTTGGATTGGTATTGAGCGCAGCATTACACCAAGTGCCAACTTGTCTAGTATCTCTGATGACAATGAAGCTGATATTTTGCTACAGAAGGTAGTGTCTGCTCTTATAGTAGGAAGTCTTGCACTTTTCCTCGGCAAGTGCTATGCCCTGGCACTTTACTATCGCATCTTCGGGCACATCAATCACGTCTGATATCAGATCTATGCCGTTACTTTTGTAAGCACGCTGATTCCCATAACTTCTGTGGCCTTGCACTTTCTGTGCCCACACCAAAACAGCTGTGGAAAAGCACTGAAGAGAATAACCTGACATTACGTACCACGCCGGTGATTGTTTCAACCTACAGCCTGGTCGTTGATTTACTTATCCTCTTGATACCAATACCTAAGATTTTGGAATTGAATCTGTCATATAAAAAGAAGATGGGTGTTCTTGGGATATTCCTCACTGATTTGTTGTACGTCAACTCTATTTTCTGATAATATTACTTCTGAGATACTATAGAGCGATCGCGGCCGGTGGTATATCATTATACTACCGAGTACGTCTCTGCATAGGTCATGGCGGTCTGCGCTACGTTCTCGTAGGTCCATTGTGCGCGTGCGTAATTGTTTTCAAGCTCAATCCCATTCTCCTAACGCACCTACAGGTGTATAGAGGCCAGTATCTCGATCATCGTATCATCCATGCCATCTGCAGCTAAGATGTGGGAATGGGTAAAACGCCACATCGTATGATCTACTATTTATAGCTTTCTTGGCCCAAAGTTTATGGCAGGAGGTTCCAGATGGATGTCAACCCTACTGATATTCAAAGGGCGAAGGCCCGTGCCGAAGCCGAGGGAAAAAGGAAAATATTTAGGGGCCTCTTCTCGCTACCTTTCCTCGCAATGAGCAATTTCTCCGCCACAAGCGACCCGGAACACCAATCCCGTGGCACATGACTCTTCTGCGCGAATCAAGACAAGAGAATGGCAAGGCTGGAGTGATCTTAGTTCAGACTGAATGACCCATCCAATTATGCTGAAGCGCCAAATGACGTATGGGTGAGCATGTGAATTGCATGCTCGTCTGTCTGGTGTTTGGCCCTTTCCCGTGAGAGATACTGGAGATATTCCAAGGTTCCTGATGCGATAATACCCTCAAATACGCAGGACGGACCAGCACCGCCCGAGTAATTGCCGTTGTCTCGTTTAACGCGGATCTAGCAATCAGCTAACTTCTGTAGTGTTTCAACCGCATCGTTTTCAGCAACAGATTCGAATAGTATTGAGATGTCCAACACAGCCTCTTGTTGAGGGGTTTCCGTAGTGTTTGAAGGGAGCCTGGGCTGAGATTTGGATGAAATTAATAGGCGATGAAACGCTAAAACGTCCCAGAATCTTGCAATCATTTGAAAGACGAATTTCAAATCTTAAGATTGCCGAATTTGCCTTTGCGATGGCCATAAGCCGACTCTTACTCTAGATATTAAAATTCCTGTTCCCTGGTCGAGAATTCAAACTCATATCTAGGCAGAAAAGTACTAAGGCATAAGGTGTTGATCATCTCTCCTTCGATAAAATCGGCGCAACACTTCCTTGTCGTTGTGACGCTCCTGCTGATCTAGGTGGCATATTTTCTAGAGAATCAATCCATTGCTGCGGCGATATATGGGGATATGCGGACGGAGAGGACGTGTTTTGAGACGCGGTACTGCGCTTATTCCAACTCAGGGGCTTTAGTGGTGTTGAATGTGAGCTATCACCTCTTTGTCTCCCAGGGCTCCACCCTCTACCCCTATGTTTATACCAGCCAAAACTTCGAGTCTCATAACCAGATACATTGAGCCACCCTTTGAAGTAGGGATTGAGCGCAGGCGCAGATGCGCAAATGATCGCAACGTTCGTTTCGACGGCGGTAGAGACCCATGAGCCGAGGGATTCCCAGCTGATATCGTAAGTGGGCGATGGGTGTAGTCGAGTGTAGTAATAGACACGGTGGGCGTAGTGGACGCGGAGGGCTCCAGTTGCACAGACGCTACGTGGGTGTTAGCAATGGTCTGATTCTCTTCCTTGATCAGTAATGAGGGGAGTATGTAATGCGTACGCTAAACCGAGAAGAAAGATGGCAGCCAGTGCCACCTTCTGTCTAAAGGGCAAAAGAAGCTTGTGAACCACAAACATAGGCAGCATACAAGCTAGAAAGTCTTGAAGCGTGCTGATACTAATAACTGCTACCAGGTAGGCTACTTCGTCTACACATTTGTATTTGTGAGTCTTGAGCCATTGTGGTGTAAAGCGGTACCAATATGCTTCTACAGGGCTACAGGTGAAGATGAGAGCTAGGATCGAAGCAATTCCGTATGCGGCAACTGTAAAGCAGTATGAGCATAATGAGAGAATATCAAGACTGTGAAACATGTACACACCAAATACGATACTCGCCCAGACAGCGTACAAAATAGGCCGACTGATGATGGAAGATGTAATGCGCCGGTAGAAGCATAGGATTGAGAGCTTGGTGAGTGTTGACGTTCCTAAATATATGATTTCCATAGCCATGGTGATCTGCGCGCAAACTTAGTAGTGAGCTATTGGATGGAGAGGGTTATCTACCTGACGTATAGTAATTAGAGTCTGTGGTGTCTGATCCCAGATATGGAGGTGGAAGCCATATACACGAAGTGCAAGTACGGTTGCAATCGTCAATCCGAGTAGCCCTGGCTATATTAGGTGAGCTTCTCCCACACGTAATGCTTTGGCATTTACTCACCATTGATGCAATGATAAGCCAGTCATCCACGCCAGCCTTCCTCGTGATGTGAAATCGTGCCCAGATCCTCATCACAAAGACGAAAAGTGTAACGAAGAACATAGCGATGATACCAGCTGGCGCGGCCCAGCCCCTCGTCTCTGGGTTGACGAAGTTTGGTGCAGGCCACTTGTAGTGGCCGCCATCCGCGGGTGGGAACAGAGCGGGAGGCATGCTAGTGCCTCAGTGGAGAGATGATTTTAGCATAGAGGGAGTGTGGAGATTGGGAAAAATGGGACAACGGTCATTATGATTGAGTTTGCGAGGAGCACGTCTGGATCAGTCAGAATCCAAGCCTCCACGAAATGGTGAGTGATCGGTGAACAGTCTTGGGACCTTGCCGACAGAGCAAAAGCCACCGCGGAACCGGATAGGGCATTTTGGTGCGGACACTCGAGCCGATAAACCTTGCGAATCCTGACTCGTCTACGGGTCTCACCTTTTAGAGATTGGATCTCGCGACCTCAAGCGGTGCACGGAGTTGTGCGCGAAGGCCTTTGATTGGCTGAGAACAGAACTGGCGATGCTCATTACGCAAAGACCGAATCTATGTGCCAAGGTACTAGGCTCTCAGCCGTGTTACTGCCAGGTCGCCGAACCTTCCTTGTGTGCTCTGCTCCCGAGTTCCATTTCAAGAAATTTGCCTCTGCTCCGCGGTTATAATACCCCGAATGTCCCAGTTTCTCGGGCATGCCCACTTCTGGCACCTGCATACTTCCCATGCGCTTTTCGGCTGCATCGGAAGACTTAGGTACCTACCTACTTATGAGATAACGAATTACCGACTTCTTATTGCTCCAGCAGGTGCTAAACACTGTCTTACTATTTCATTTCGCACAATATAATGCTATATTCTTTTGCTACCAAAACAATGTGATTACAAGCCCCGATTACTCTATCCAGTCGTTTAGGCCGAATTAAAGACCCCGTGATGACAAATGCTAGTAGTTGCCGAACGTCTGTCTTATTCGTGGAATCTTTCGTCATTATCAGTGCATACGTATACTAGGTAACTACCCACTTGGCGTTTCAGTAGCGATATCCCATCTTTGCTATACTAACTTCTGAAGCACACAATGCGAATATCACGTAAGGGACAAGGCTGGACGCGTAACAATAGAGCCTACTATACACTTACAACCTACCTTTGTAGATAGGGATACAGGTTCTAGTCTACCTTCAACGCGCCCTATAACTAGGAGAAGCAGTTTCAAAAACAATGAAGCACCTCCAGGTCACTGTATAATATCTCCACACGAGCATATATTTACAACTGTATACTCTAAGATTCTACGAGTTAGTAATATGAAAAATAGGTATTGTGTTGAGAAAGAGGCAGTGTTTGTTATATTACAGTAATATACATTAGTATAGCAACTCCAGCAGGGCATCACCCACCCATTCACCCTTCAATTGCTCCCTCCCAATAAGGGCCGCACCGTCTGCCAGCTTATTTCCCTTGCTTTTCGCGTGTCCCTTGACCCAGGCAAGTTCGACCGCAATGTTCTGGTCGACGAGCCAATCCACTTGCTCGATTACCATTTTGACGAGGTCTTTGCTTTCTCGATGTCTCTTTGACCACCTGGTCACTATAGCCATCGTCGTTGCTCTCTTCATCATCGCCAGGAACGACAAATAGTCAGTGTAAATCCTCACAACCTTGAGGCACTTTCCCTGCTCTACCCGCGTCCTAGCCTGCCTCAAGGCAGCATAAATGGCATATATCTCTGCATTAGAAGAGGTGCCAGCAAATTGACCCAAATTGTAGGATCTTGGCGTATCATAGTTGCCTCCTGGGAGGCCCAAAACAACACCCGCACCCGAAAGCTTATCTTTGTGGGACCCGTCAACCCAAAAAACCATAGCCTCACCTAAGGTGATAACGTCCTGAATGTCCATCAGGCGGACATCATCCGGCTCACGGGCTTCTGACGGCTTAGTGAGCAGAACCGTTGCCTTGAAGATAGAGCGCCTTTTTGGCGCTGGGACGACTACAACTATATCTTTGATTAGTTTCTTGTATTTTGATTGATAGCCTGGTAGGCTTCATAGGATATTGCTTACTCGGACACGGTACTTGTGCCTCATCTCGGGGAATACCTGTATCTTTCAGTTTATAGTGGGCTGAGAGTTTTCTCGTAACTAACCCTTGGGTGGTCTCTGGGGCAGTATGCCCGGGGGTGCCAACACGATTTTCTTGTACACCACTTGGTGCACTACTCGGTGCTGCCTTTGCCGCTTTCCGAGGCGGCTCTCGAGTCCTCGTCGCTGCTTGGTGACCTCTTTGCGTACTCTTGCCATCTTCTTATAGTCTAAGATAGGTGTGGTGATTATTGTATTATAATTGCAAACTCAGCGGGATTGTAGAAAGCTTTCACCTATCAGTAGTGCCTCCTAGCAAACGCAATCGCGGAAGTGAATGTTAGTAGCCTGCGGTGAATGATAGCTTGGCACAATGTTGCATTTATCCCATAACATTGTGATATCGGGAAAGCCATCCTATTCAAATTGCACCGTAGCTGGGAGACTTTGAGAGATTTCTACATCGTGTATAGCTTCAAGAGTACACTATATAGTGCTATCAATTCAAATTCGTGATTCTATTCTCCAGAATAGAGCGTAACGTAGCCCCCCCGGAGAAGTTGAGATACCTGGTAATGATATAGTTTAGGAGCTTGTGTTCGACAAAAAGTTTACAATAATGGATTTGATATACAAAAGATGATATCCGAACTATATTTGAACTGGTATTGAGTGGGAAATCGTCAAACAAGTGCTACTATTTCAACACCGTTGGGATACTCGACGATTCAATCGATGTAGAGACAGCAAGAGTTATTGTAGGCTAGTCTACGTTCGGATACATGGGAAGAGATATTAAATGGTAATAACTTTAGTTACCTCAAGTACGATTGGATTGAGATGCATTATGTTGGTATTCGATTCCAGTGTCCAGCTATTTGGGTTAGTTGCTGACAACTGATAACACGGACCTGAGTTCACAACGAATACTGATTCTACAATGATAAAACTACTGTAAATGGCTGACATATTTTAAAGAGGTTGGCAATTCATGTATGGAGAGCTGTAGCTGCATACAAAGAAAAGAAACTCATTCCGTAACCCGAATACTACTTCACTGAGCCCTGGAACACTTGCAGTCTGCTTCGATAAGCTATACCTAATGCAAAAATGTACGAACTTACAAAAGCATGAAGGCTGCTTGCAAAGGGCCCGAAAAACTAAACCGTTGCAAACCTCGACCAACCACTAAGAATGCTCGACGCATTGGTAGTTTCGTCCCTTTCAACCCGATGATGTTCCCACCCGTGCACCCCACACCCCATGCGCTTCTCAAAACGAGAATCCAAAGATGGCAAAACATAAACCGAATCTTACGTCACATCGAAGCAATAGCCTGTCTTACGACTCGAAGACCATCATCGCCCCATGCGCGAGGAACGAAGTCCATATGGAACGGACAGGGAAGAAGGCACGAAACACGCCACATCACGCCAGAGAAGCATTAAAATATGCGCCGCATGCTTCTTAGTAGTCATGCGCTTGAACTAGTAGCTGTTTTGAGCTTCAAGGGGGTGCTCATGCCATCACGTTTGCTGGTGAAGGAAACGAAGGCCAACGAACCGAGGATGCAACAGCGCGAAATACCGAGGAATAGAGGCAGTACTGGAAGAAGAATAGTGCAAATGAACGATAGAAGCGGACTTGGTATGGAGTACCTAGACTGTCTGCGCAGACGGTCGAGTTGACCGTTGTGTGGCGAGGCATCTTGTGAGCACGACGCCCATGTTTTTTGAGCCTGGAGGGTCGTTTTGGTATTTTTTGGAGCGAGAGACGGAACGAGACGGAAGGCGGTAATAAGTTAGGCAAGGTTGGACTTGACAAATGGACTCGACGCAATAGACTCGACGTCACAACACGGCGAAGAACAGGCTCGAGCAAGAAAGAATACATGACAGCATAATCGGGGGATTGAAAGAAGCCCTGTAAACCACCATCCATGCTAGATTCGCTTGCGGGTAGACTTGTAGAATGGAACGCTCTGTATACTGCCTTATCTCGGCCACCGCAAGCGTTGACATGTTCTCCAGCGCAAACAGTGTTCATCACTGACGGATAAGAAGGTATCAAAAGAACAAAGGATAGTTAGCAAAAACCATGGAAAAATACACGTATGTATACACACAATACATGCACCAAAATCCCAATCCGATCTAAAAACATCATGATATCAAACTCTATTCCAGGCTCTCAGGGGTATATGAATAACCATCTAACTACTCTACTCCATCCTCTATCCCCATATCTACCCAGCAACCAGCACCTCCTTCTCCGCCTCGATGCCTTTCTCTTCCCTCTCAACCACTCCTTCTTCCATCTTCCTAACCTTGCCCAGCCCCCCACCCTCCTTCTTCTTCTCCTTCTTAACGGTCAAACTCCCCTTCTCAATCGCCTCCTTCGGCACCGGCCTCACATACGGCTGGCAAACCCACCACGCCCGCTTACACCGCCGCACCGCCGCCCATGACGACTCGCGTGGATCGAGCTCCCTATTGTTTCCATTGTCTTTGTCCTTGGCCTCAGCATCTGCTGGGTCTTCCGTCGCCTCGTACTCCTGTATTCCGGCCTTGACAGCGCGCTCGACGAGAGCTAGAACGTGCTCGAATGCATCCATGTCGCCTGTGCGGGCACGCGCCAGGGCGTCACGGATGGGGTGGTGTTGCGCGACGAGGGGGCGCAAGAGGTGGAAGAGGTGGGCCTGCATGGGCGATAGATTGGGGTTGGTAATTTTATCCTTCTTGCCTGGTTTGGGGGCCTGCTTTTGCTTCTTTTTGGGCGGGCCGTCTGACTCTGGGTCAGTGTCTTGGGGTGGGCTTGGTTCGACGGTGCCGGGGACCCAGAGGGGAGGGCGCAGTGGTGGGGTTTGGCCGAGGGCGTGGCGGTGGATGATGTTGAGGTAGCGTCGCATTACTGCGTCGACGCGGTAGCCGCCTTTGCCATTGCGATCGCGCCAGTATTCGGGGTTGTCTGTAGAGGGGGGAGGTGGAGGTGCGAAGATGGTGGGGTCATAGAGGTTGCCTTCTGCGCTCATTACGCCATCTGCGCCGGTTGCTGCCAGACAGGCTGCTATGTCTTCGTGTTGGAGGATGTTTCCGTTGGCGAAGATGACAGTATCTGGGGGCAGATTGTCTCGTAGATAGCGGATCACAGTCCAGTCTGCCAGGCCTGTGTTGTGGCCCTTTTGTTCTCTTCGGCGGCCATGGACGGTGATGATGCTCGCGCCTGCGTTCAGGATGGTCTGCGCATATTCCAACGTCTTTTCTTTGGTCTCAAGAACTCGCATTTTCGCAGTAACAGGCACGTCCAACTCTTCGTCCAGCTTGCGTATCATCCTGGCTATTAGGTCTGGATCTTCTTGCAAGAAGGCACCGTACTTGCCCCTCTTCGCTATCCCTTGCGGACACCCCAGATTCAGATCCACAGCATCGCAAAATGGCGCAACATGCTTCGCAGCATACAGCAAATCGTCGGGGTCATTCGAGCAGAACTGCACCGTAAGGGGTCGATCGAATGCTGGGTTCCCGTCAAGATGTCTGTCCGACTCTGGCAGCTGTGAGACATGATAGGAATCAGGCGGTGACGGGATCGCCGACTTGAGAGGCTGAAAATGGTTGTCGCGATAACTGCTCTTGTCACCAAACATTTTCGAATGGAACATGGGCGTGTATGCTAGAAGGGACTTTTGCTGGTCGGGTGGGAGAAATGAGCGTGAGAGCATGCGCCATGCCTGCAGAGGTCATTGTATTAGCTAAAGCCTTTGACATTGGGAGAAGAAAGGTGTGAAGAAACGTACGAACTCTGACTGTTCGACCATCGGCGCAAGCACAAGCTTCGGGCTCCCAATGCTCTCGTAGAAGGCGCGCCCTCGAAGCTTCGTCCCTTTCCTGTCTGCCTGTGCCACCCCATTGCTTTCTGCTTCTCCCTGCGTGCCAGTGTTCTGAGTTGCCATGACTGCCAGAAACCGTCGTGGTACCCAGCCCTTCTCCGCGGGGGCAATTGCGCCCCCGAAGGCTCGCAGTCGCAGAGGTCGTATGACTGCGAAAAGCGCCGAACCAGTCTCCCAAACGTCGTGGAATCCAACCCAGACCTTGTCGATTCCCAAGCACGCTTGCGCTGCGGGGAAACCTTGTTCTGGTCCCTCGATCCAGTAGTTTGTGGTGCGAAATAAAAACTGGTGCGCCGAAATAATTACGCCATCCTAGTCCTCACAATTGCCGGCCAATCAGGGTCCGCCAGCATTTCTGAACACTGGGGCCATGGAGCCTCAGTGTTGCACCATCAGCGTGCCAAAGTGGTCATCCTCGTCGTACATATTAGATCAAGGCGTGCCTGGCTCCTTCTTTCGTCTGGTCTTTTTGCTTCGCTCAATTCGACTTGCTTCTGTCTACCAACCCAGGGCGGAACTTTCCATCACCCACCACTTTGATCTGCAAGTCAGGAACCGCACTGACGACTGCTTGAGGGGTATATCACGCCATCAGGGTACTGTATCCACATTTCACAAACATATCAAGCAAGTAAGTCCTCAAGTGTTGACCTGACGTTTTGATTGTTGGCATCGGCTACCAATCCTGCATTAATCGTCCCCCATGACCGCAAAACCCACAATCAATCTATAACTATCGAGGGAGCCGTTGCTCAACCACAATGCCTGCGACTCACTGAGTCCATCGAATGAAATCATCCTTCAGCATGCACAAAGGAAAAACCTCCATCAACCATGAAACATTCAAAGCAAACGCCAAGTCCATGCAGCCCACATCGCAGACTCGTTCGAGTCCAATCGTTCAAATGCCTTCAACCCATCAATGGAGGGCTCAGCAGTCGTAAAGAAAAGAGATCATCGGTTATGGTAGCAGTCGTCATCGAGGCTACAGCCGGTCTAGTTGCCTTCAAGGAGGCGAAAGGAAACGCTGAAATGCAAATGGGGGGCCATCATTGATGGATGCAGGACTCCAATAGTATGCTAACATGCAGGTACTCCCAGGTAAGAAGGAATCAAGGTGGTGGACAGCCAGGCACAGGGAACAATGCGGCCGTCCGGATATCTCGCAAAGGAAGAATCAGACAAGTCGAGACGAGTCTTCGGGGTGGAGAATGCACTCAGAAAGTGCTCCAGGTCCAGCCACCCTGGGCGCTCTGAGCAATGCTGCCCACGCGCTGGTTTCCGGAGCGCTTGGCGGGCTCAGGAGCATCGCTCTCCTCGGCCGTTGCACTGCTCTCCGAGCTCTCGCTGTTGGTGCGGCTGGAACGGAGATGCTCCCATTCACGGAAGGAGGCATCACAGCGATCGCATGCACGGTACCAAGCACCATCGGGGTGGAAGCGGGCAAGCTCATCGAGACGGACCTGCTTGATCGAATGCGCCCAGCAGAAGATGCCACCACACTTGCGGCAGTGATGACGGCGCAGGAGGAAAGTGAAGGGCTCATGGCAGGCAGTAGCTTGACAGAGCTGGACGTGGCGATCGTTCTAAAGAGGTGCGTCAGTACGATTGGTCTGGATCAATTGAAGAGCAAGGGCCATTTGAAATTCGAGACGAAGACAAGGGCGGTGACGAACAGCAGCCCTGCATCGGGTGGAGCCTCTAGCGTGGGGGGAAGGAGGCTTGAGCGGAACAAGACGGTGTTACTAATATCCATGCAGGACATGGCATCGTATCTCACCAGCCTTGCCACAACCCGTACAAGCGTGCTGGCCAGCCGAGCATCCAACTTCGATGGGCGAGGTTTTCATGTTTGTGTTGAACAAATCCCTGCCTCGGCAAGACACTCGGCACATCGGAAGCACAGACAACGGGAGTTGGCTAGGCCAATGCGGCGCTAGAGGACCCACTCTCACGCATGTACGTAAGAAGTAAGAGTAGGCTCCTACCTGGGACTGGGGCACGCGACAAGAGGAAAGAGTGGGGCTAATCGCGGCATAAGGAATGAGAGGAAATTGGACAACATACCTGCCAGTGGACGCGTGTGATGGGACCTGCAGTAGGCGACATGGGCACATCATTGTAGATGCTCTCGATGTCCTCATTGCCGACAAGCGAGCTGGGCCTGGCCATGCCGTCGGTGTTGATCTTGGACAGCCCGCCCTTGGCCTGCCAGCCGCCAGCGGAAGCGGGAAAATTGATGCCAGAGTCGCGCTTGGGAGGAGACTTGTGGCAGTACTTCTCCGTCTTCCTAAGCGCAGCCGGGACGCCGATGGCAGTGCGAGGCTGGTAGATGCCCTGGTGGCGCTGTAGAGGAAGCCGGGCGTTGTTCTGAGGCGAAGTGGGCGAGATGTTGATTGGGGAGCTCAGCGCAGTACCGTTGGGCGAGTACTGAGCCGTCTTGCGCGGGGCATCAGCGGGGTGGGGCGCCTGGCGTGGAATAGCAGTCGCAGAGGACGTGGCAGCCATGATGAGTGTCGGCGTGGGCCAAGAGCAGTTGTGGCTGTGGTGTTGGTGTTGCAGTAGTGGCAGTGGCAGTGGCAGTGGCAGTGGTAGTGGTTGTATTGGCGGTTGCGGTTGCGGTTGAAGTTGTAGTGGTGATGATGCGGCGGAGGTGTCGTGGGCCTTATATGGTAGGAGCAGCGTGGTACCGTGGTACTGATAAGAACCGGCAGAGCAGACCCTGTGCAAACGAACGGGCAACGGGGCAGCAGTTCGAGCCCAACTCGACAGTGCAACGGTGAGCCCGGTGAACCTGAACAGAAGGCGGTAAGGAGGGTGCAATTGGTTGGTGAGGCTGGCCGCAGGAATAAGAGGACGGCAAACGGTGATACAGCAGAGGACAGGCCACAATGCGCCAGGACTCAGGACGTGCGTGGTGGCAGATGGGCAGATGTGTGGGAGGGTGTCGCGTGAGGATGTGGAGGAGATATCTGGGGCGAGGACCGTGAGGCTCTGTCTGGGGCACAGGATGAATTAAGGCCAGCGTGCTTGGCCTAAAACTCAAGGGAATGGTAATAATTGCCCACCATGGACTGATCGTCTATGGCGAGGGTCGGCCAGTGTTAGCCCGCCTCGATTGGGGATGCCTGCTTGCTTGGCCCGACTATCATCGACGACCCGGCGGCCGGCTTGCTCATTCTTTTTGCTAACTTCTAACTGGAGCATCGCGCTCGACCTCCGCCTCTCCCTTCACTGCCTTCTGCCCACCCTCGCGCCGTGCAGATAGTGCGCAAACACAGCCAGGGCGAGGTCTTATGCGTTATGCGAGTGTGATTGCTACTCTTCCAACCAGCGCGGTCGTATGTCGTATGTCGTGTGCGCTGCTGGGCGCCTTCATGTGGTGCGCTGTTGTCCTCGCAGCGCCAACGGCTGGCCGCCCCACCAAGAGATAAGGCAGGCCAGTGGGCCAATAGCACACGTTGAGCTGCCCATCAAACCACTTCCGACCCTGCCCTGTGCGAATCCAACGTCTCCGAGGGCGCTACGCCTTGCCATGGGAACTCCGGCTGGGGCACTTCTGTGGTCAAGACTCAAGCGCAAACCTTGAAATGAATTAATTATGATGTAGCGCTGCGTCCATCACTCTGTTTGCAAGTCGACATTGAGGCCACCGAGGCCATTGAGACCATCTCGATACGAGGCCGCACCCGGCGCCACACATCCATCGCAATGCAATGCGACTGTCTGGGCTAGCTGCGCACTTATTCCGCACGCCCTATCCTCCAGATCCATCTTTCTGCTTTGGAACCGGCGGGGCATCGCTCACTCATCACGTGAAGTCTGTGGCGTGTGGCGCAGCTGACCTACCCTAAGCCGAGGCTCACATGATGCCTCGATCAAACATGCTGAAACTCGTCCTACGAAGCCTTGTCCTGCAAATGCGGGGAAAGCAAAGCGGTCAATAAATTGCAGCTGGCTCCTGTCTATCTTCTCTGTACAACCTGCGCCTGTTGGCCTTGTGCATAGAACTTGGAGACGTTGCACGACATTATCGGCCTGCCCCTGGCTCAGCTCCCCGGAATCCTCAACATGTCCTTGCCGACTGAGGCCGTGTCACCAAACGCCACACCCTTGCCACCGCTACCCAAAGAGGACCCGCTGACTCCAGCCCAATGGAAAACGCTACTGGCTATTGCTGATGCAGTCATACCCACTATTAAGCCTATGTCAACTACGAGGGTGGGTTCTGAACTCGCCGTGACTGACATTGAGTACTCAAACGCAATCAGCACACTGCGCACTCTTACTCCTGAAAATGACCCTGATACCACTGCGGCGGCGAAAGCATATCTTGAAGATAATGCATCATCCAATCCCGAGTTCAAACTGGAGTTGCAGAGGATCTTTGCTGTCTGCCTGCCGCAGTCCACTAAGAGAGAGCTGGTTATGGTGCTGAATATCCTAAAGTAGGTAGATTATGACTCACCGCATATGGCTCCACAGATCGAGACTAAACATATAATTAATGGCACTACCTCATCTAACAACCTAACAGCACGCGCGCAGGTTCGCTTGCTCTCACTGGCTACCTTACCCCCATCAGTGAACAACCGACTCACATCCGCGAATCTATCCTCAGAGCCTGGTCCACTGCACACATAGGAGCCCTGCGCCAACTCCACCGTTCCCTAACCGTAATATCCAAGCAGATATGGATCAAGGTCAGCCCGACCCTGCGCCAGGTCCTCGGTGTTCCCCGAGTACCCGTGGGCATGAAAGCTGGCAAGGGCTACGAGTACACGTTCATCCAGATCCCACCAGGCGCTGAGGCTGAAGTTATCGAAACAGATGTGCTTATTGTTGGCAGTGGATGTGGTGGGGGTGTAAGTGCTAAGAATCTCACTGAAGCTGGGCATCGTGTGCTTGTTGTGGAAAAGGCATATCACTGGACACCTGACCATTATCCCATGGCCGAGGCCGACGGATGGAACCATCTCTTCATGAATAGTGGCGTCATGACCTCGGATGATAGTTCGACCAACATTGTTGCTGGGCAAACATGGGGCGGCGGTGGAACAATAAATTGGTCTGCCTCTCTCCAAACACAGGGCTATGTTCGGCGCGAATGGGCATCTCGTGGCCTCCCATTCTTCACATCTGCTGCGTTTCAGGAGTCGTTGGATCGTGTGTGTGAGCGCATGGGCGTTTCCGCAAATTATGTACGACACAATCCTCCCAATGCCATGCTACTCGAGGGCGCCCGAAAGTTGGGCTGGGCCCACAAGCCAGTGCCTCAGAACACGGGGAAGAAGGAGCATTACTGCGGTCATTGTACGTTTGGCTGTGGATCATGCGAAAAGCAAGGACCAGCTGTATCGTTTCTTCCAGACGCTGCTCGCGCAGGGGCGAATTTCCTTGAGGGTTTCCATGCAGAGAAGGTTATATTTTCCAACAAACGTGGTAAGAAAACCGCAACGGGGCTCCTAGGCACTTGGACTTCGCGCGACACCAACGGGGGAGTAGCTGGCGCACCTGTTACTAGGCGCAAAGTCCTCATCAAAGCAAAGCGCATCATCATATCGGCAGGCACTATGCAATCTCCCCTTCTCCTCCTCCGCTCCGGCCTCAAGAATCCTCAAATCGGGCGAAACCTTTATGTCCATCCCGTGGGTCTCCTCGGTGCTGTTCACAAGCAAGTTCTCAACCCTTGGGAAGGTGGTATTCTTACCTCTGTTGTGAGTGAATACGAGAACCTCGACAACAAGGGCCACGGCGCGAAACTCGAGGCCACAAGTATGATCCCAACTGCCTGGCTTACTTGGCTTGAATGGAAAGGCGGGCTAGCCTCGAAACTCGATGCAGCGCGCCTGCGCCATATGGCAGGCTACATATCTGTCGTCCGCGACCGAGATACTGGCGTTGTCTACCCCGATCCTGTGGATGGTCGCCCAAGATTCAGATACACTGTCAGCAAATTCGACAAAAAGCACATCATGGCTGGCCTGCTTGGGCTCGCGAAGATCCAATATGTGGAAGGTGCGCAGGAAATCTTCGCAGTGATACCGGGTATGCGCAGCTTCGTGCGCGACCCAACTCAGTCACCAGACCAAGGCATCAACAATCCCGACTTCAAAACCTGGCTAGACGAACTCGAGCAGCACGCTTTTCCGGCGCCAGAGTCAGTGTTCGTGAGTGCGCATCAGATGGGGACTTGTAGAATGAGTGCGGTCGAGAAGGAGGGTGTTGTCAATGCGAGCGGTAAGGTATGGGGAGTGCAGGGCTTGTATGTTGCTGATGCAAGTGTTTTCCCGAGTGCGAGCGGGGTCAATCCCATGGTGACCAACATGGCTATTTCAGATTACATCTCGCGTGGAGTTGCAAGCGGGTTGGATAGTAAGGCTAAGTTGTAGTTGTAAAGTTGTAAGGTAGTTGCATTGTAGGATACGTTGATAGTCACGTGGTTGTATGCAGCAAGTTGCTTAAGCTAGTAGCAAGGTTAACCAACGGAAGCATTTAGCCCGTTTACCATACTTGATTCTGATTGGCTGTGCTCTTATCGTTTCTCGGCAGCTACAGGTCTAGAGGGGCAACCGCACGGTTGCGTCATACTCCGACACCTCAGTCACTCAGACTTGATGATCGATAACCATGATGCAAAGGCCAGCCTAATTATTGCCTCATTGCCCTGTGTCTCTGACCTTACAACGCCTGTATTTTCCCTGAATGCCAAAGACTGTGGTTCCACGCCGCAGCCGTGGTCCAGCTGCTCCTTTCTGATTTGGAAGGTAGCACCTGATCCATTCTATGAAGTACGTGGTTCGAGTCGCCGATTCAACGAGAGAATATCGCTTTGTTGTCTTACGTTTCGAGTGGTATCGGACACAGTAGGCTCAGGTAGTACTTAGGCTGCTCGGCTGGACCTTTCGAGAAGGTGGCACTGTTGGAGGAGGATACAAGAAGGCTGCGTTGAACCGCCTACCACATAAACGCACCCTCTCCGGTATCCCGCCTCTAGCATAGCACTACAACGCCGCTTCCCACATATTCAACTGTTCCAGTAACTACCTGTTGGGTCTTTCGAGAAGGCAGTGTTCTCGTTGTAAACTACGAGAAGGCTACGTTGAAAAATCACCATCGAGAAGGACACGTCAACGCCCCACCACCCACCGAATTCCAACCTGGAACGAAAGGACCACATAAACGTGCCACTACCCAACTCTAGCCCATAACCCCGCTTGCTGGTCAATTCACTTCGAGCAGCTCCTGGTTGTGCCTTTCGAGAAGGTGGCACTGTCGTTGTATTCAACACGAAAGCTCCACTGATTTCCACCTTCATCAACACCCTATCCCCATCGTTGAGAGTGTCCACAACGGAACGATACGACTTGCAACACCGCGAAGACACATATTACAACGTCACTGCAGTCTACGCATATTTTTTGGCTGCGCACTATGGCCATGACAGGATCTGTCGCCGCCAGCAGCCCTGTCAATGGGGCTCACAACGGAAACGAAGGCACTGAGTTCATGTCCATGCTCCCTCCGCTTCGAGACAAGATCGACGGCTATGACAACACGAAGCCATGCAGCCAACAACCCTTCGACCTACCGTCTATCTTCCGGGACGCAATGTCTATCCGTGAAGTTGTTTATGCTGAGCAGGGTGTTCCACTTGAAGCCGAGTTTGACGAAGACGATCCTCGTAGCTGGCACTGGGTTGCCTATGCCTCCGTTGCCTCCTCCTCAAAACCACCCAAGGATTTGCGGCCTCACTCCTCCAAGGCCCCGCAAGAGGAAGCACGCCGCGCATCTGCTTCTGCATCTCGTACTCCTGTTGCTACTATCCGGCTGATTCCGCCGCCCCATGGCCCGAACAAATACCTCCAAGACACCGGAGTAGACAAGCATCCCGATGCCTCGCCGCTGAATGAAAAGATTGAGAGAGTGCATCCAGAAGAGCCATACGTCAAGCTAGGGCGACTTGCCACACTCAAACCGTACCGAGGCATGGGGCTCGCAGGTCTGCTCATCAACGCCGCCTTCGAATTCGCCAAGCAGAACCCCGAAACCATATACAAGCCTCCTTCACCGACCGCCATTCAGAGAGCGCAAATCAATGACCATGGCAAGGAACAACAACTCGCATGGGACGGCCTTGTCATGATACATGCCCAAGCCAATCTCAAGAAGATGTGGGAGAAGCATGGCTTTAGTGAGGAGCTGAAGAACGACAAGGGTGAAGTGGAGATATCCCCAGAACCACACTGGATTGAAGAAGGCATTGAACACATTGGCATGTGGAAGAGACTAGACACTAAGAGAGGCAGGTCAGCATTAGCTCCCATCAAGTGGCCCAACGCTTGAGATTGCTACATCTCAGTTCACTGAAGCCTTGCTTATTATTCTTCACACAGGCGTTTATAGGGGATCAAGGCAAAGAGAAAGATCACCCCTAACAAAGGGCCTACGCACTTTCCGCTTACTATCTAGCTAGCTCGGCCTAACTAGACGACACCACGACCGTTTTTTATACCCTGATGAAGGTTACGATTTACGGCTAGACAGGCTCCTTCGTTTTGAACAGGACTGCGCATTGTTCTTTAACAAAAGTTATCGCACAAGATAGATTTAGATAGGAATTCATGGCTTGATTGTTTTTCTTTGGTTCGTTTCAGTGCGCGATAATAACTGGTATGTTGATGCTTTTCTGTGATTGAGTATGTTGAAATCGAGGTTTCCTGAACACTGGCTAGTATTCCAGACGAGACTGTTTCTATTATCAGAAGCGATGCTTCGCTGCATACGCCATCTTTATATACACTCTGCCTTGCTTTATACTCAGCCTTACTGCACATCCTACCTCAGTGTGTATCCCACCTCAGTGCACACCCTATCTTAATGCGTATCCTACCTTATTGCGTACTCAAACCTCTTTTACGCTCAACCTAACCTCACGCTTAGCTTTACTTGAGCGCAACACACGCCGGACGGATATAATTCAATCCACGACGATCCCTTCCCCCGGATATCCACTATCAAGCCCTTGCAATACACACTCACCATCATCTATAGTAACACCGAAATCTGCCCCAAGGCCGTCTTTGGACAATGAAAAAAAGGGGCTTCAGAAGCGTAGTGCAATCCATGAAGGGTACGCCGGATAATTGTCTTATTTTGCACGGAAAGGTCATCTCAGGTGAAGAGGGAGGGGACAGGTGAAAGCCTTGTGGATTGAGGTTAGGTGTTTGTATTAGTACTGTTTAATGTAAGATCGGTTTGGGCTTGGTATGGTTCAAGGTGGGTATAATGAGGAAGTGTTATGACTTTGAGCGCAGGGCTAGACTTTGCGTTTCAGTGATGGAATTCGATATGCAGGAGCCAATTGGTACTCTGGTGTACGGCACAGTTGTGGGAGAGCGCCTGGTGTGGGGTTAGATGGCTGGGCTGCGATGCTGTCGCGGATGCCACTCTTCAGCTCAACAGTGTTCACCCTTCATTCAATTCAGCACCACGCGGAGTAGTGGTGGGTGGGAAACACGATTTTCTCGGTTACGGTAGCCGATCATTGCTAGTTGACGGTGTTTGTCGCATCAAGTGGGTTGAGATGGAAGGCATTGCGTGTTTCCAAACTCTCGGAGCGAACGAGTCGAATTGATATGAAATTGGTTAAATTTGAAGCTTGGAAGGTTCTCAATTGGTCCGAGCTCGGTATCTTCAATGTACCTCATTTAATTGATCACTGTTGGTGTGTGTTAAGGGGGAAGCATTCCAAGGTTTGGGAGTCCGAAACGTGGATTCCCATTGGTTCCAAGGTATTCCCACACTGCATCCAGATGTCTCTGAGATTTTCCTGGGCTTTTTATCACTGAGTCGATAGAATATCTAAGAATCTTACCTGGGTCGGGACGCACAGGTGAGAACACGTGATCAGTGATTCTGCACAACTTTACCTGCGTACTTCTTACAACGCAAAGGCCGGGATAGTTAATTTTCAAGAACGATAAGTTGCAAATCGTTCCATTGGCCTTTGATTTCTTGAACCGATCTCCTGGCCTGCCCCCTGTCCTTCTTACCTCTGAGGATCTTACCTAAGCCGGGCTAGGTAGGAACAAGTGATGAGTGATTATTCATGACTTCGACTTTTACAAGGCGACAGCCCAGGCAGTTGGATTCATGCGTGATAGGTTGCGGCTAGCTTCATCGCCCTTTGCTGTCTCGAACTGTTCATCCACCCTACCCCCTCCTTGCCCCCATCACCTGCAACTTCTCGGTCCACTCTCATTCAACTACGCTTTGAACTGCGACGAAATAAATTCAAATCAATATCGGCCATTTGTTTGTCGAAGCCATGGCGAATTTTACCTTTGTTGTTTAGCTATTCACCGTGATATCCCACATCAATTGCCTTCTCTTGCCCGATCCTGATAAAGGGCATAACTACACGGTTGCAATCGCGACAGCCGTTGTAACTGATTATACGCGCATCAATTTAACACCGTAAAAATCACCCAAGGATCGAAGAATTATGGTCAGCCTGTTCATGCCAATCCCAAAAGTCAACTGCAACGAGCAGAAACCGATACTTTACATGAACGACGCGGTTGGAAAGATCACAAACAAGCAATTCGCTGTTAACTAAAAGATGAGCATCTCAATAAACATCTCTCGCAGCGCAACCCCTCTAAAAACCACCACCACCAAATTCCCTATCTACTTCTTCGGCCGGCGCAACTTCTGCCGAAACAACGATACTAATTGGCCCATCGCTTGGCCATTTCTCAACGGCCCAGCCACCAAGCACGGCCTCACCGACTCCGAGATCTTCGACTCCTTCGTCATACCCATTATGCTCGAACTCACGCAAAACAAGAAGGGATGGAAGAATATCGTGAGCGTCGGTCTGGGCAAGGTTGGACCGAATAGGAATCAAGCCGTCACTTGCTTTGTCGAGGCTATCATTAGGGATAAGTTGCTTAACTAGAAGCATGAGATGAGGAACTGAATGGCTATCTTTGGCTCTGACACCATGGTTCCGTACATGGTTCATGTGTACAGGGGCAGTAAAGTAGTGGGGAACAAGAAGACATCCGAGGCGAGGCGAGGCAAGTAGAGGCATTTGGTGGGTTGCTAAAGACTTCGATTACAATGCAAGCCCAACTTGAAGTCTTTGATACTTACTAAATACTTTGAATTATACCTTGGATAGCTTCTCGTAAACCTTCCTTGAAGAGTGAATAAACTTCTCTTTTGAGCTATCTTGGGATTGCAATCTTGAGATAAAATGTAGTCGAGATAGCTACGAACTTGCCCTGTTATATTAGAAGTAGAATATTAAATCTTTGGAAATCCAGCAATGTTCAGCTATGCATCACTACTTAATTGCATTCTTCAAGTCCATTTTGGGTTGGGGATAAAATCATTTTGTTACTTGAAATAAATAAATTTCTGCCATTTTCCATTGATTCAGAGCCTTGCTTCTGAAATGCCTACTTTAATTTGATATTCAAATGGTATTATAATACAATTTCCATTGATTTGAAGTCTTGCTTCCCATCTTTCTGCCTTCATTTGACATTCACAAGCTTTTCTGTCCTGATAACAAAACCTCGAAACCTCCGATTCCTGTCTCGGATCCTGTGCAGCCCATTCTCATGCGGTATGAAGATCCAGTACAAGGCATTGGCGCGATTTTGTGCACGTTGGGCTATCATGGTATCGGTAGCAGGGAGTTTTGGACCGGATGGAGCGCCTGAGCCTTTGCGCCTGAGTACCAACAGAATCACGAAAACCACCGAGCGCACCCTTTGAACTTCAGAAAACCCGGAGCCCTTCAAGGCGCTCTCCACGAACAGCCAGGTGATAGCCAAGGGTAATATGATCGGGAGACACATCGTGGTTCCGTTTCGCAGGTTCAGGAATCGAAGGAGTTTTCGGTGTGTGTGTGCACACGAACACTGAGGAATGATAAGAATGATAGAATATGAGAGCTGTTTTTCGTTGAACAATGTTCACTACAAATATGAAGAGAATATGGATGTTGTGTATTGTGTCAATTTTCTTTACGGAAACGCATAGGGTCAGTCAGTGGAGGTTCAAACAGTGTACTTGGCCTGTTCTCGTCCCACAGGCCAACCACACCGTTTTCTTCTCCGCAAATGCTTCAGTTGCTTGCATTTCCTTTTGTACCTCGTTCAATAAATTTAATGTGGATTTCGCATGCTCAAAATCGCAACTCCTCCGCATGGACTGCATGTTAAATCATGTGCAAGGCCATTGTATGACAAACCTCCAACAAGAATGAACATCGCATATATTTTGATTTTACCAATAACAAACCCTAAAAACGCCTACAGCACCAAATTATACGTCCATATCTCCTCCAATCATGTTATGCAAGTGGTGTGAGGACTCGCAAATCTGTTCCACTCCATGTACCGAATTACCGGAACTACGTCAGTGCGTATCTGCCCACAACTCTGACCACATGCCGCTTCTCGCCTCGCGATAGATCTTCTCGTCTGGTTGGTATGTCTTGTACCTCGTGGTAGAAGCTGAAGCTCGATGATCTCACACGGTGGTGCCGTGGTGAAGAATCGGGAGAAAAGGTTCATGTTGTAGGGGCTTTTGAATGACAAGATTGGATGAGATGGAATTCATGGGGCAGGCTATTATATGGCCTAGACGAAGCGCATGGGCGTGATGACTATTAGATCTCGTACTACACCAGTTGTCAAATGATATCGTGGTGCTACCACTTTGCTGTAAACCGAGTGCTGTCATACTAGGATACACGTTGCACAGTGAGCTAGGCTAGGACTAGAATCAACTAACCAACCTGTGCACGAGTAGCGATTGTTGCATTTGACAAACATCTATGTTCAGTGTGCGACATGTGGTTACTTTCTCCATTTGCGCCCTCGAAACTCCGCCCAATGCCGCAGAAAGTTGCAGAAACCCGGAACAGGTAATATCGTACACCATTATTGCCTTTGACCAAAAGTTGCAGTAATCCGGTTCTCTTCTCGCATGCCACACCCCGAAACAAGATCTGCCCTCCTTCTCCCTACCCTGCCTTACCCTACCCAACCTCTCTCTACTTTTCTTTCCACCAGCCTACCTCCGCTTGCCCTTCCTCCCTCTGCCCACCTTACCTCCTCTGCGCTTCTTCCACTTACGTATCCTTCCTGTGCGCATCCTCCCTCACTTTACGCCTCCCCCTCTGCGCTTCCTCTTAGCGCTTCCCTCCCTCCCCCTCCTCTCCCCATCCCTCTTCTCTCCAAGTCCCACTCTTACCACCTTCCTTAAGTACAACGCGCACATCGTGAATGCGCTGAAACTTGTCCACCGCCTTACACATATCCACGACCGACAACGCCGTCCCCATGACCGCCGTCATAGCCTCCATCTCTACGCCCGTGGGCCCTGTACACGCGACCTTTGCCTCGATGCCTACACCGCCGAACCCGAGCCCAGGGCCGTCCTCAGCCGCATCGATGAGCTGCAGCTCCACGCCAACATATGTGAGCGCAATAGGGTGGCACAGTGGGATGAGATCCGGGCATTTCTTTGCTGCCATAATGCCTGCGATGCGCGAGACGCTGAGCACGTCGCCCTTCTTGAGTGAATTGCTCTTGATCAGCGCGAGCGGGGTTGGGTTCGAGAAGTAGACGGTGCCCACTGCGATGGCTGTGCGGACAGTGTGCGGTTTAGAGGATACGGACACCATGTGCGCGGAGCCCGAGGGTGTGAGGTGAGGGAGAAACTGTTGCGAAGCTGTGGGCCGCGAGATTGTAGGCTCCGACATTTGTGTGGATTGCGTCGGCTCATGAACGAAGTTGGGGTCGAGTGGTGGGCGTGAGGCTGTAGAGTATAAACGGCACGTGATGCCCTCGTGTAGAGGATTATCAACTGATTCTGGTCGTTTGGGGGGTGCGATAACGCGGTAAACCTTGCCCTTGGCCTCCTCTTTGCGCGCCCTTCTCCTCGCGTTATACGCTGCTATTTTGGCCTGTTTTCTGGTATATACTTCAAACTGCTCAGCTTCAAGCTCATCTGTCTTTTCATCTGCCTTTTCATCTGCCTTTTCATCTGCCTTTTCATCCGCCTCTTCCACATTCTTGCTAATCAAAAAGTCCATACCGCGAGCCTCGAGTTCGTTCCAGTCTAGTGTGCCCTCTGCATCGCCTATCATGGAGTTTCGCGCCTCGAACACTTCAACCCACCGCTCTGACATGCGCTCTGCAGCTTCGTTGCTGAGGTCATGGTTCCGAACCATTTCGTCAAGAACACCTTTCACTTGCGATTCGAGTGACTCTACACTCAATCCTGGAGGTTTCTTCGGCAACTTTCCGTGTATGAACCGCGTCTTCCACCTTGTGGCAAGAATTTTTAGCCATGTCTGTAAGGTATTTCGATTTTGGCTTGTCCATATCGCATATGGCAGTGAATCGATGCGGGGATAGAACGTTTTGAGGCGCTCTTGCATCTCATAGATCTGAGGCTGGAGTTTACTTGTTTCGACGTTGAGATAGATAGTGAAATCTTGGCTAATGCGGATCTCATCGAAGTCAGGAGCGTGGAGGCGTAGGCGGTCCGCTTTTTTACGCTCTGACTCTGGTGAGAAGATGCTTGCGCCCCGGTGTTGCCTCTTCCATTCTTTCTCATATAGCCTCAGCTTATCTATACTAAGATTTGGTGGTAAACCGGGCGCGCTCTGGTTCCCACTCTTCGGTTTTCGTTCCAGTTCTCGCTCTAGCAGCTTCAGACCTTCATCACCCACTTGCCGTGTCGGTCTCTTTTCTTGAAAGCTCGCATGCTTCCTCTGGAAATATTCTGCTACTGGGGGTACAGTATTAACGGCGTGTTCCCACCTAAGTGGTGTGGAACCTGCATTTTTCAATCCATCACCAGTACTATCTGCGTCTTCCGACGGATTTTCTTTCTTGTCCTTCACGAACGAATCTCCCATAGTACCAGCGGCAACGTCTAAAACATCCTTGAGGTCAGACGACTGTACTTTCTCCTGCCATTTCATGATTCTCGCTGTTTTTCTTGAAATGCGTCCTAGGGTTTGGTCACTTTCTTCGAGATCCTGTATTTGTTTAAACTTTTTCTGAATCTTATTCATAAGCTCTTCCTCTCGCGCTTTGAGTTCAAGCAATTTGGCGCTTGGCTCTATTTTCTTGCCACCGTACTTCTTTTCCATTGGGTCTACCTGCGAGTCTCGCAGTCTTCTCATTTCTCGATACCATTCTTTGCTTCTAAACTTGAATGAGGGACCCGGTCGGTCCTTGAAGTCTCGGGGTGCGGCCGGGTCGAAATCTTCGAGTTCGGGCGCCATGATGGTATATATAGTTACTTCGTCCGCGTCTTTCACCTTCTCTGGGTCAACATGGCGGAGTTCCTCCTGCCTTACATTATGTGCGGCTATCTTCACACTCCTCCAGAGGTTCAACCAAAAAGAGCGATCTCTGGGAGCTTGCCCAGGTAGGTTGAACTTGTTGATGTCAAATGGTGGCAGTTCAGGCAGGTCGCTCGGCGTCGTGCGCCGCCGTCTAACACCATCGGCATCAATATAGCTAATTCTGTCCATTCTTTTTTCTAACTCCGCTGTTAAAGCGGCTTGACTTGCCATGGAGGCCGCTCGATTAGCCTGTGCCTCTCTTAGGTCTCGCAGCGTAGTTGGCGGAAGCCTGTAGTAATTTCGAATCCAAGTAGTATTGGGTGGTGATGTTGCGTGGAGGGCAGAATACGATAGCAAAGGGGTATTTGGTGCTTTTCGAAACCGTGCACTTGAGGCGAGATGCATCCCTAAATTCTGCTGAGCCAGTGGCTGGCAAGAATCAGATATCTGGGCGGACGCTCCTCTATCTACACTGAGTTAGCACTAATACATCACAAAGTTTGATATCGTATGATCAAGTGGTAACGGTAGGGTATATATTTGTAGTATATAGCTGATGACCTTCTTCATAGATAACAGCGCAATCTACAATGCGAATAAACGTCGTCCATACAGCTAACGGCCGAAGTTTCGTAGAAGGCATTTTATATGGGCGCAAATGTACAAAGGGAATCTAGGGTTTCACCCACCAATTAGGATCATGGGTCGGTTCGGCATGTTCTCAAGGTCACCCATATCAGCATGCTTTTCAGCCTTCCGCTTTACTGCTGCGCCGATAACGTCGAGCAACTCGCGCTCTCGCTGACCCCAGCCGAGGGTGGTCTTATTACTCAGCCGGCCTTCATGTCGGTCCATTTCGATCTGTTTTATGCGTTCGAAGGCTTCTTGGTCAATGGGTAGGCCGTTGTTGCCTTGGCGCAGGATATCGCGAAGAGATACCTCTGCATTGCCATGTAGGCAGACCTTGAGGTTGCCATCGCTCGTTATCCGTAATCGATTGCACGTTCCGCAGAAATCGTTGGTCATGCTTGTGATAAAGCCAAGCTTGCCTACGAATCCAGGCACCTTGTAGGTTTTGCTTGTGTCATTCTTGTGCCCAGGTAGGCGGCTTACATCAGGGTACTTCGTCTGGATAATATTGAGCATTTCCTCGAAGCTGATCATTTTGCCTTGGCTCCACTTATTTCCCCCAAAGGGCATGTATTCGATGAAGCGCACCTCGAGATCGTTCTCACGGCCCATCTCAACGAAAGGGATGATTTCCCGCTCATTCATGCCACGCATTACCACGCAATTCACCTTGAACTTGAGTTTCGCGCCGAGCTTCTTCATTTCCAGTATTCGGTCGATTGACTTCATGACAGCCTCGAAACCATTCCGCCTGGTCATGATCTGGAATTGAAACGGATCCAAGGTGTCCAGGCTAAGGTTGATGCCTGTGAGACCTGCCTCTACCATAGCATCCAGTTTTCTGTGCAGGGCGATAGCGTTCGTTGTGAGTGCGAGTTCGCGCAAGCCATTTAAGCGCAGACTGCCGATTTGCTGCATCAACGGGATGATGTCGCGGCGCACCGTAGGCTCGCCACCCGTAAGACGGATTTTAGTAACGCCTTGGGAGACAAAGAGCGACGACAGGTAGAAGATTTCGGGAGTGGTGAGCATGTGTGCGGCAGGCGATAGCGCTATACCCTCTGTTCCAATGTCAGATGACTACAATGAAAGCATGTCTCGAAGCCTACCTTCAGGCATGCAGTACAGACATCGCAGATTGCACCGCTCGGTAATGCTGATCCGCAGATAGTCATGTTGGCGATTGAAGGTATCGGTCAAGAACTCGGAGAAGGGTTTGGCTTTGTCCACTGCGGCTATGCGTTGTTCGAGAGCACTCCGTCGCTGTGTGGTTGGGGCAGGTGGTATCCCTCTTGGATACACAGGACCGGGCTCCTGTATCGCCGCCTTGGACCCAATGCATCTTGTCTGCAATGCGCGTGCCGAGTATGGGAGGCCGTGTTGCCCATGCGCTGTTGCCACCCGCAGTGCGGTTGGCGCCGCCCGTATCCTTGTGTTGAGCACCATCAAGAGTTACTCAAGGTGGGAAATCCTCGTTCAACATTCAGGCCGGCAGACATGGGGACTATGTACATGGAGGGTGAAGTGAATCAATAACGATGACTGGACTTTTGCATTAATGACAAAACGTCCTGCCCTGGAGTATCCGCCAGTAGCGGCGTGCAGGCTTTCTACTAGATTCTTGGCGTGATTATTCAGGAAAACACGGCCAAAGTGGGGTATCCCTAGTCAGTAGTTATCTGTAGTTATCTGCGCGAAAGCCACCTAAGCAAAGCTTGTTCTGGATATCCTTTTATTCGGGAACAAAGTATTTCAATTTATAATATCCATCCAAAGGCTTCTTTGGCTCATAACTATGACTATACTTATGACACATGCTGTTAGCTCAAATGCACGTCGGAATGCTCGTTCCGACTCGGAATGCTGATGATAACCGTGGACAATGCATCACTGCGACGCTGCTCCGTCAACCTTCGAAATTCTTCGTTGCCATTCTCGCTCTTGAAGGCCAAGACCGCTATCTTCGTTCGTATCGGTGTGCATTCCTCACAGACAGTCGACTCGTTGTAGGGTGGAAGGCTATCAGGTACAGCTAGACTCATCTTCTGTTCATCTAACGATGCGTCCTCACGCATCAGGTGTGGATGCCACTGCCAGCAGTTTGCACAAGTAGATTGCAAACAAGGTCCTTCGTATGTGACGTCGTTTTGCAGAGGCCCTCTAGTTACGAGCTTGGGACCGCCATACCGGAATCTCCACAGCTTAACCTTGCAATATCTGCGAGGTTTAGGTCTAGTCAATAAAGTGGCATCCTTCCTCATCGCACACTTGTGCAGTGTAGTCGTTTTCGCTTTGTTAATTGTTTTCTTTGTTGTCGACTTGGAAACTTTGCTCTGAAAGGCATGTGGTTCTTGTTCGTAGGAATTCCACGCCCATTGTGGAATGGTGATCTTTAGGCGCGGTTTTTGGGCGTCGTCCACAATGACAAGGGTGCTCTTCATTATGGTCGATATTCGTGAGAATCTCTGTCTTCCTCGTGCAGCAGATGCCTTTATAATATTGAGAATCATACAGGTAGTAGGCTATTGTTTGGCTGTTTCATTTGTTCACGAGTTGGTGCTTTCATAGCATGCTTTGTTGTCGAGCAAACCTGCAGCCAGCAAATGTACAGCTCATAAAGCAAGTCGAAATAGTTCATCATACAAACGCATGGGGTACTGTTGTGTGTTGGCAGAAGTTGTTGTTTTCACGTCTTCAGGAAGTTATTCAACAGGTCATGAATAGTCTATACATTTCGGCTACCGTCTAGGCAGGCGTGGAATACCAGTCCTTAGTTGAAGCACCTGCTCCAAAGTCCACCTGTTCTTGCGAAGCTTTGGCTCTCTACGAAGCTGCTCAGTTTGCATCGGCCATGCTTGTCCCCACCACAAAAGGACAAAGGCTGTACGCGATCATTCACAATAACACGGACAAACTCTTCTTTCTCATGCTTGCATTTTAACTTCTCCACGTACAATCGTGAAGCAAAGGGCACTGTCCACGCTGCAGAGTACCCGTTGGTTTCTGTTGTTGATTCGATTGTCGTGTTGGAGAGAGGTTTTGTTTGGTTATACAGGCCAAGTGCTGCTAGTACATTGCTGATGTCATTGTCGTGACTGAAGTCTGCATAAACCTTGCGACTAAGTGGGAAGGTTTTTGGGTTAGAGTTCAGTGTCGTGTTGGTGTTAGTGTTGTCATGGACTGGACTCCCCGTCAAGCGAGCCAGCAGTTCGTTGACATAGCCTACACCCTGTGAAGGAGCAAGAGGATTGCCCATACCGTAGCCGTAGTACTTGTCCAGAGTTTGATAGTAATCGAATGCATGCCACTCCTTCTCAGTGAACAGGTGGCAAAATCTGGACACTTTGGCGCTGGGGTGTGCTACAGTGTCGAATGGGCATATATCCATGAGATAAACAATCGAGGCCTTGCTGAGCTTCGTCCCCAACCTTGAGTTAATGCGCTTCTGGATCGGGGGCACAAACTCGGCAGTCCATCTCTTCTTTGCCCTTTCTGCAATACCGCTAATGGGCTCAACCTTAAAAGCGGGACAGGTGTCATGCGACAACGTGCTGTTCCACTTTGGGCCTTCGGGGATGACCAGGTCGATCTCCTTTGGCAACTGGTGAAGGGATTGAGCCATACCCAGTAACCACTTGTTCGCTGACTCTACTACACGCTGTTGTCCCCCGGAGCGCACGAATGGAGTATGGTGTTTGATGAGCTTGTGGTAACGGCGGGAAAAGTGTGCACCAGAGTTGACCATTTCCTGTCTCCCAGCCTCCGTCAACTGATCTGCCCCCAACGAATAGTTATAGTTCTTCAAAAAACCAAACTCTCCAGGATATGAGGTGCTCGTGTTTTGTATTTCGGCGATGAGGAGGGCATAGGCCATGGACTTGCCAATAGTTGGATCGCGTCCACCATGTCGTGAGAGGACATTTGCAAAGGTGACCTTGCAGCCTTTCGGAGGCACGACATTGATATCGGATGGCACAGAGAACCATAGTGAATACTGGCCCCAGAAGTGTGTGGTTTTGGGACTGCAACGGTAGCCTTGGTCGACGGTGTCGCACGGCTCTTTAATTGCGGCAATAGATAGCGAGCTGCTAGTTCAGCTTGTGGTGATGGGCAGTATAGAGCACATTCGACTTACTTTACCATCCCATAGATTCCACACAGAGCTCCAATGACACATAGAATGAAGCCTGCGATGCTCCATCGTGACCAGCGGGCTTCTCGTCGTTTGATGGGCGATGGCAGCTCCTTTTCGCTCAGCGGCAAAGGCGTATAGGCTTGCAGGTGGTTGCCACGAACCCTATTCCACACGCTAGCCATCATGTCGTGTTGAGGATGGATGATGTTTAGTGAGCTGGAGTTGCAGACATGTTGCTGTGGAGAGTTTCAGCTTGGGGTGACGTAAGTCCGGTGCCGAGAAGTGGGAACCCTGTTGAACTTTAATGGGTGCCAGCACAGGAATTGAGGAAATCCAACGAGAACGCGGCATGGCTCGCAACATGATTGAATTACTTAATAGGCGGGCGCTCGATGGCTGGAGCGATAGCTTTCAGATAATTGTTCATGCCTCTGCGGTGTTGCCTCGCTCTTCTGGACGACCTCGGAAATGCTAAGCCGACGGCAAGAAGTGTCGGGAGTCAAGCCTGCACAACCCTCAAGCTCCATTGAGGCGAAACTCATCGTCTTTCGCATTCTATTAGGTACTTGTCTACATGGTCCGCCTGTCGATACGCCTTTGACACCCCGGCCTAGTGCTCAGTTCTGCATTGTAGGTTACCTCCTACTGATCCCGGATAATATGGTGAGGGGACGGCTAGCCCCGTTGCCAACGATTCCATCCAAGTGCTGATTGGGTGTTGCCCCATAATCTTATCTCTGACGTGTGGTCAAGCTCAAAAAGAAGCTTTTGTAAGCCTTGGTGCTGCGTGTACATGCCTATTAGGGACTACGACGTCAACGGACGGCAGTTTGGAATGCCGGGTGACTACTTGGGTCCCTCTTAAGAGTTGAGGCGCCCTGGTTCAAGCCTACCTAGGTAGGTACAACTGCCATCTCGTCCCTACCTTTACCGGCACTACTGTAGGACCAAGATGGTGGCCAATGAACGTGTTGACGATGAAGCCCAACTCCAGGCTCTAGGACACAAAGGAGAACTCCATCGCAATTTCAGCCTACTCTCTATGCTTGGGCTTGCCTTTGCCATCTTAAATTCGTGGACCGCGCTCTCATCTTCGCTTAGTCTCGCTTTACCTTCTGGTGGTTCAACCAGCGTCATATGGGGTTTGCTGACGGCTGGGATTTGTAATTTAGCTCTGGCAGCCAGTCTCGCAGAGTTTCTTTCAGCTTATCCTACTGCTGGTGGACAGTAAGTTTTTGCGAGGATCCCAAAGTTCAGATTTGATGAGATTGTAGGTATCATTGGGTTGCCGTCATTACGCCAAAACCTTGGGTCCCGTTGGCTTCATGGATAACCGGATGGATAAACACTGCGGGATGGCTTGCTCTTACAACTTCTGGCGGGCTGCTTGCTTCCCAGCTCATCTCGGGCCTCATTTTGTTATTTCATCCGGAGTTCTCGTTGAAGCCTTATCAGGTCTGGTTAATATACGTGGCATGGACTCTCATTGCATTTCTTGTCAATGCCTTCCTCAATGACATCCTGCCTTATGTCAACCGTATGGCTTTCTTCTGGTCAATCGGCGGCTTTATTATCATCTGCATTACCGCCTTAGCCTGTGCATCTCCCGACTATGCCACAGCTGAGTTTGTTTTCACAGAATTCATTAACTCAACTGGCTGGCCTGATGGTATTGCCTGGATGCTAGGCTTGCTTCAAGGTGGATTTGGAATCACTGGATATGATGCAGTAGCTCATATGATTGAAGAGATTCCAAATGCCTCTATTGAAGGTCCGAAAATCATGGTTTACTGTGTTTGCATCGGGACAGTCACTGGCTTCATCTTCCTGATGGTCCTTCTATTCGTCTCAGGTGGTGATGCGGAGAAGATTACATCTTCAACATCAGGGCCCCTAATATACATCCTCAACAATGCAACCGGGAGTCGAGTAGGAGCTGCATGCCTCCTGATGTTCCCATTGGTCTGTATCCTGTTTGCAGAGGTCGCCATCATGACAACAGCCTCCCGGATGACCTATGCATTCGCTCGCGACGGAGGACTGCCTTGGTCGCCTTTCTTTTCCAAAGTCCATCCACGGCTGGGTCAGCCGCTTAATGCGCTTACACTTGCCGCTGGATTGGCAATTCTCTTTGGATTGATTCTGATCGGCTCCAGTAGTGCATTCAATGCTCTCATTGCAGCCTCTGTGGTGGCTCTTGGAGTAAGCTACGCTATTCCCATCGCAATCAATGTTTGCCGTGGAAGGAAAATGCTTCCGCCCAGGACCTTTGCTCTGCCTCATGTTGTTGGCTGGGGTGCGAATTTACTCGGTCTAAGCTACACTGCATTGACAACCGTCCTTTTCCTATTCCCACCTACGATTCCTGTTACCGCTTCTAACATGAGTAAGTTTTTGTTTGACTGTTGTAAATCTGTGCCATGCTGATAGTACAGATTACTGCGTTGTTGCATTCGGCATTATTATACTCATCAGCACGTTTCAGTGGTTTGTAGATGGACGGAAGAACTTCACCGGCCCTCGGACAGATACGGGTTTGGAAATATTGGGGGCTACAACAAGCCAGGGCCAGTACGGCGCTGACCCAAGGTATGTGAAAATAGTTGATGAAGATGTAGGCCCGAACGCGGCACAGTAAAGTAGGGAAAAGCTAGTATACACATCCGGTGTTTACGATAATCGGGTTAGGTCGTCTTGCTCAACCCTAGAACTGATTTCTCACTTGTATCATAGGCCATCACGGGCGACTTCATCTTGCTAGAACTTTCACTAGACATATGCCAAGAACGGATCTCGCAAACGATAATGTCATCCCTTACCATCCTCTACTACTTTAGCTTCATGCATGATTCACTCAACCCCAATTTGCAATACATTAAGCGGTAACGCGTAGATTCGCACGAAGCACCTTATTGTCTAAGACGTGATTATGCTCTGCCCTACTCGCCTTATCAGGTGTATCTGGAGCGGATTCAAGGGTACTTTTAGCGCGCAAGTAAAATTTGACATAGCAAACGCAGAATCACCGCTAAAAAACAGCAGTCTGATCACTATTACTAAAACTAGCATCTCTTATACACCAGTTATTTCAACGAACCTCAAAACCTCCCACTTACATCAACCGCATCAATCCAGACGGCCTTTTCCCCCGCTGCTCTATATTGGTAGCACATCCCATCATAAAATCGCTGCCGCTTGTACATCACCATATCGCGGAAATTTTAGAAAACGCAAGTCTCAGGACTTCCACCATAAAACAATGCAACCTGAAACTACTTCGATCTCTACACCACCTTCAATCTTGCGGCGGAAGGCCAAAATTCTGTCACCCAGCTACAGCCGAGCTAAGAATAACAACATGCGGCATGCCACAGTTGAAGATGAGCATATCGAGGAAAAAGGAAACGCGCCTTACAGCACTCCTTCCCCCCAGCCTATACCCTCGCCCAAGCGGCAATCAGCAAGTCCACAAAACCGCCCTCGTCAATCTTTCTCGCCGCTGTTCAATAGACCAGACTATACATCTCAAATCGTTTGGGAATCATTCGATGGTGAAAATGACCCGATGCCCTATGGCTACTGTGGCACATTTGGTGGAATTCGGTGGGGCCGGTCCACTGTGGAAGATTATTGTCCATGCGGCACGACTTCTGCCCATTAGTACGTTAAACCTATATACGACGTGTATCCAAGGCGTAAACTAACTTTACCCACTACACTCAGTCTTATTTGTGGTCATACCATTGTAAGCAACGAGCCATGTGGTGCCAATTGCAAAACAGGAAAATACGGCACCCAAACGTTCAGCTGTCCAAAATGCCATGACGATATCAAGGACATCTATGAGAATAAGCTTTCAAAAGAAGAGCGAGAGAAAATGCAATTCTACAGTACCAAGTCTCCAAGGCATGATATCATTCTGGGTGTCGAGTTCGTCACCAGGTACATGTCGTCATCAAAGGGCAACATCACCGAAACCCTGTTGTCTCTGCTAAGGCCACAGTACACTGGGCGCGCATGCTTGTATTATGGCCCTACGCCAGAGGCCCCAAGTACATTAGCAGAAGATTTCCGCCTTCATCACCACTCATTGCAAGAAAAAAGGCGCGAGTTCCTAGCTAAGATGAAGGAGAGCTTGCCCCGAACTCTTGAAAAGCGGAAGTATGAAGGTGAAGATGTAAGTAATATACCGTTTGTGCTTTGGTTTCTACTAACACCATTTAGTTGTCAGAAGTCTTAGGAAATGATCGCAACAAGAGATCAAGGTCTAAGCTGGGAATGGTTCGCGAGCCTATTAGCCCAGATACCCGTGGTAAAAAGCGAAGCCTTTCGGAATCAGACATTGTGTTCGGCCCTTCTCTCAGCTTCAAGCGCGTTGCGTAGCAAGACTTTGGATGCAGAATGCTACACAGATAATATTAATATATATCACCTTGATAGTTTCACTATTGCATTCTGATACGATATCGTGAATTTACACTGTATAAGCGGGGATCAAAAAAGCATTGTGCGAGTGAAGTGATAGTTTGGAAGAGTTCAGGGTAGCCCATATTACTTTTCTCCCATTGTCATGTCCAATGGGCTACTCTCTTGGCGTCTTCACTCCTCAACACAACAATCCACATCAATATTACAATCTACAATACTTTAGAGTAAGAGGTACTATAAATCTGTATCAAATAATGATCCACCACAAAGAGGATAGTCTACTAATTTTCCGCATGTATGCATACTCTGGTTGCTCTTTCCAGTTCGTTGCCCACAAAGTCAAACATACCTGCCGACTTCCTTGAAAGAGTAGGCAGATTCGCGGACAATAACCTGGAGAAGAAACCACGATGAGGTGCCCATCGTCCTTCTCAAGTCCCCCAACTTTCAGATATGTTTCTTTCAGCAGCACCACTATCCATTGGGTCAATATCACTAATCGGCTATGTCAATCAACGGTAATTCACCGAACTCGTTGATACCCAAGCCATTGGCACCGCAAAGACTACCATCCAATCCCAACCTACTGCCTCCCTACCCCCCACCTCGTTCCCCTCTACGCAATAGCGGACCTTCAGTCTCCCATGAGGATAACGACGCAATCTCTCCTATACGAACCAACAATGCCAGCGCCAATAGTAACGCACGTAACTCGGCCGGTGACGTCGAGTCCAATATACTTCCCTCTGCATTCCCACCTAAGCGACACTACGCATATCTGATTCCCGGGTTCCGTAGCACCCCCCCTCTCCTCGTATTTCTCCGTCGCAACTGGTATGATATTCTGACGCAGTTGCTTTGTGTCGCAACTGCTGCTATTCTGTACTATGTCTGTCCACCAGTCACACCACGATACTTCCCTCTATACCGCGGCGTCGAACAAAGCACTTGGGGCCTGAAACACGGTCAACCGTATGTAAAAGAATACGTCACAACCATCGTCGGCGCGGTTGTGAGCTTCGTTATACCAGTCGCAGTTATGGGCGCCATCGCGCTGTGGGGAACTCGAAGCTTCGAGGATGGGAATGCCGCCGTAAGTCCAGAGATGCCTCCGATAGCTCGATGGCGCCTGACACATTATTCGCTAGATCATTGGCCTAGGCTACGCACTTGGTACATCGACTCTCTTCCAAGCCTTCATAAAGATCTTCATCGGCGGTCTGCGTCCTCACTTCCTCACTGTCTGCGCACCCGCAATCCCGCCCGCCATCGAGGGCCTGAAAACGCTGCCAGCTAGTAGCATCATGTACTACACTGCGCACCAAGTCTGTACCGGCAAAGCGGATCGTGTCAGGGAGGCGCAGATGTCGTTCCCGAGCGGCCATGCTTGCGCAGCTTTCGCAGGCTTCGGATTCCTCGCACTATGGCTGAACGCCAAATTCAAAGCCTTGTCTCGAGGCGGGAGGTTCAGAGATCACTATGGCGACGCGGAGATGGGAGGTGGTGTTCGCGGGCAAGAAGGGGCGGAGCACAGGGTCCATCATTGGAAGCTTTTGCTCTTCGCGACCCCGTGGTGTGTTGCTATCATTCTAGCTGGCAGCAAGGTTCGCGACATGTGGCATCATCCGACTGATGTGGTGTTTGGGTCGCTGGTGGGAGCGCTGTTCGCTCACTTGGGATATAAGATGGCATATCGCAGTATCTATGACTGGCGGACGAACCACATCCCATTGGGGGTGACCATGGACGAGCAGGGCGACGAACGAAAGACAGAGTGAATCAGTATGTTCAATATGAAGATGGGTGATTGGTACGGCATGGGAAGGTTTCGTAGGCAGGATATTTGATTCTTCAGGTCATAGCTCTTCTTGTAGTCTTGTAGTGAAGCCACCTAGAGTTGCTCGATGGTTTCATGTTGACTGAAAAATCGAGTGGTGGCCTGATCCAATCCTCTCAAGCTATATACTACATGTCTTTATAAGAGCTTAAGCTGTTCGCTCACTATGTACCTCTTCCTCTGGGTCCTTCGTGGTTGTCTCATACCTCTTCCCTCTGAAAGCGTACACTCCCCAATTGCTGCAGGTAATATCATGCGGGTCCAAGTCATTTAGATCCCACCTCAAGCTTCTGAACAAGTTCTCACCCGGCTCCATCAACATGTCCATCTCATTTCCGAACCGCTTGTTCAAAAACTCGACATCTTGCTGCATATCCGCGGGACTGTATCCCGTCGCGATGATTGGGCATTTAGTTTCAAGGAGGAGTGGAAGCGTCTCTTCCCACTCGTGCATGGACGCCGGGTTTCCGAATCCAGGGTGGAACACAACGAAGCAGTCAAAGTACGGATCATAAGGGTAGAAGTGGCCAGCCTTGTGGAGGGTATGGTAGTACTCCACAAAAGTGCTAATCTTCATGGCGTTGGAAATGCGGTCTTCCACGACAGCACCAAAGGGGTTGAGTGGTGTTCGAGGAGGAAGAGGAAGCTCCTTCTCACGATTGGCCATGCTTTCGGGGCCGATGAAATTCAGGGAGAATCGGACACGGTGAAAGAGGTAGGCGAGCTGCATCCAGGTTTCGCGTGGTAGAGAAGATTCGGCACGGGCACCGAGGATGAAGAGGCGTACTGCGGGAGGGGCGAGCTTAGCATGCTTCCAGGTGTCGCCGCCACCAGTTCGAGGTGGATGAAGAGTGTGTCGAAGGGCTGAGATAGCGTCAGTATTGCAGCCAAAAAGAAAGAACTCGAGACATACCACTAAAGCTCTTCAGGCCCTCGGGTGTCATGCGTCCACCTTGGCGCAGATTGTACGGGCTAAGCTCGTTCAAGATGCTGGCAATGGTGATCGGGTATGTCAATAACTTCGTTGCTTGGCGCATCTCTCGGTCTTCGTTCAGCGCATCAAAGTCTCGCGTGTACAGATATGTGTCCCAGCTCGTCATGTTTACCAATATCTCCTCCATTTGTGGTTCCGCAAACTGGAACTCACTAAAGAATCGCCCACTCCGCAAGTCATGATCATCCTCATTCGACTGTCGCAGGACATCGCAGACCTCCAAATGTGCCTCATAATCATCTGCCCAGTGCTCTTCACAGCAATATACAGGAATGCCGCAGTCGGGGCACTCGAAATCCACATGTGCTGGCGCAGTACCTGTTTCGGAGGACTTGCGAGCCTCAAGATCCATAGAATTATGCGGAGCGCGTGTCGGTTTATGCGACGGATGTGGGCAGTAGGCATGCTGGCGCATGAAAGCAGCTCGTTTCCGTATTTGAGGTATGGGTGAGTCCGTGAAGGAATTGAACAGGTTCTCCTCTGTCAGAACCCTCTTTCGCCGAATTCCTTCCGGATCTGTGTATTCATAGGGCTCGAATGCCTTGTCGAATTTCTTGTTCGCTGTTGTAGAAAGACCCCGGCGAGTCAAGTCGAGCTTTGGCGGAGTAGGTCCTTTGGTAGAGTGGTTGCGCTGCGAAACATCGAGGGTGAGCGGTCGGAACACTCGGGACGGCTTCAATGGCAAGCGGGAGCTCTTTATGAATGATAAGCATTGTCTACACGTGTAGGAAGGCCGCATTTTGATGTAGCTTACAGTTGTATGAGATCGGCTGATTATTTGGAGGGCATCTGATGCCAAGGGCGCGCCGGTATAACATAGTTCCGCAGCCATTCCGATCGCATCGTCATCGGCAAGAACTACTCGACTACACATCTCTTCGTCGCTGCACTTTGGAATCTAGCATGAGCGAATCAGACAAAGCCAATTGAGAACCAACTGTGCAAAGGAGGGTATCAAGGGCACAGACATAGGCCTCAGCTCTGCTCTCCTAATTGTCATCACAATGTTCCTCAGTATTTCCAAGACTGCCCTCGATACCAAGAGATCTGACTATAATCAGTCGCCTCGCAAGTGTACAGGATTGTCTCATGCTCCTTCCACCTGACTGTAAAGAATTATCGCTGATGGGTATCTATTTGCGTCTTCTTTGTAGCCAAGCTTCCCTACTTCAACACTGCTACTGTCACCCTCGAATAAAATACCTTCTGCTCAGTCCCATTCTTCGGCCAACAATTCGCTCCATGAATTTTTATGTAGTTATTTGCTAGATCCCAACTCAACGCCACGCCTCTGCATTCATCTTCTGTCGCCAGTGAATTTATTGTACTGCATGCATCAATACACTGCTGTAGGCTGGAGGCACTAAAGGCAGTAATGTCATAGCCCCAGACATTTGTCTTCGGGAAGCACTCGTAAGATTTGCGGTTGTATGAGAGCGGTATTGACGGGCATGAAATGTCGATTTCGGAAACTAAGGCGGCCGGCAGTGGTACGTATGCGATTGGGGTTGGGCTTGAGTTGGATGAAATAGCACACGAGGGGAGAAAAGACAATGAGAAGCGGCTGTTCTGCTGGGTGCAAAACCCTTTCCTACCTATACACCTGTTGCCGCCTTCTGAACGCCTCTATTGAGCACAAAATCTTTCTCGTCCGTTTTCGTCTTCTTCTATTCCGAAAGCTTTCTGTAAGGGCGACGAGTGACTGCCTTCCATCGTCCTACTCTCATTACGATGTGTTGAGTATGCTTAGGCTACATTGTTGCGGGTGAGAGAGTGGGCGAGGCAGGGTATCCTTTGTCGTCGTCATCGTGGCAAGCGCCGCCTAGCAATTATCTGCTCCACGGTTTCGAGCACTACTTTCCAGAATAAATGGGGTTTTCATTTAACCCAAGGGAAAATATACCACCCGTTCAATATCCCATCTCTTGAGAAGGGCAGTGCACATGTACTTGTTCATCTACACGGGCGAAGATGCCGACCTATTGGTCTTAGAAAGAATGGACATAGACACTTGCCATGATAAATACTCTTTGCGGTAAGGCACGTTCAGCTAGAACCGAGTTCTGTATGATGGCCTATCAAGGGAGGAGCTTCGGATTGCGTATGGTATAGAAGCAAGCGGCAACCACAACGCCAGGACCCCCCTTTTTGGATGTGCAGGCCCCGCCTTGGTTTGGCATTATCTGGGAGTGTGATTGGCGTCAGTGACAGAATTGAGAGACTTAAGTAGACTTCACACGGCAGCCCATGTTTGGCGCTTGGTCCAAGGTGGGCGGCACATCCACTAACATATTTCAGCCGATATCTCAGGGGGACAGGGCGACATTCCATAGGTAGTTGAGGTATCCTCGAATTCGCTTTCACAAATGTCTCGTATCGACTGAACTCTACAGGTTTATTAGAATCATGGAATTATTCTTGATCCGATCATTTCCTCTGATCGCAGGATCAAAATGCAGCAGATTTTCTTTGAATGGAAAGATAGCAACCAAGTAATGTCCTGTAATGGGAGAGACTTGAAGTTACTGGACTGTCATAACAAGCTAAAACAAATAAATTGTCAGCTAGAAAGCGACGAGTGATTTAGCTATTTGTAGTGAAATGCATGGCGAAGGGCAATATAGGATGACGTTGAGACAAGTCGAATCTCAGTCTTGGATGAAATCCATGTAGTAAGTACCCCACGCCGGCGCTAATGTCGCGTGCCGTGCCGAGGATTAGCCTTTGGTGACATAACACATCATTGTACATCAACGCCAGTCGAGCCTAGGCAACCCACAAACTACAAACAGCCACATATCCCCCCGCAGGCTGCCCTCACTGTCCTTTCCGCCCCTCGGCATATCTCTCGAACTCTATCTGGAATCATACGTTTCACACACACGATCCGTCCGCCTTCCCTCAGCAAATGGCAGATCCGAATATCGACGTCGAGGCATTGAGCTCCGACCAACAGCTGGCACTCCAGCAATTCACTGCCGTGACAGACCAAGAATTGGCGGCGGCTATACCGCTGCTGCGTCGCTGTGAATGGAATGTCCAGATAGCAATTGCCCGTTTCTTTGATGGCGAGCCGGCCGAGGATCCAGTGGCAGCAGCCGCAGCACAACAGGCGCCCCAGGACATGCGCCGACAGGAAACTCTTCTGAATGGCCTTACATCCTCTCCCAGGTCCTCGACGTCAAGCAGAAGACCCCAGATAGAGCCTGCGCCACGGGTAGTGCCCCAGCCAGAAGGCCAGGTCAGCACCCAGGCCCCTCTCGTGCTGGCCATACTGTTTGCACCCTTTTCGCTGGTCTATTCGCTGGTCTCCAAATACTTCCGCTTCATGGGGTGGATGTTTCCCTTCATACCGCGCATGTGGGGCCGCCTCACCGCGAGCAACATCAACAGCCCAGCGTCACGGCGTGGGGCCACGACTGGGCGGAAGCCGTTGAACCCACGAGACACGGCCGCCCGCTTCATTCGCGAGTTCGAGGAGGAATACGGCTCGCACCAGCTGCCTATGTTCGAGAGCGGCTACGCTCAAGCCTTTGACCTCGCAAAGAAGAACCTCCAATTCCTCCTCGTCATCCTCGTCTCGCCCGAACACGACGCCACCAACGCCTTCATCCGCGACACGCTCCTCTCCCAAACCGTCGTTGACTTCGTGCGCGACCCTGAAAACAACATCATCCTCTGGGCCGGCAATGTCCAGGACAGCGAAGCCTACCAAGTCTCGTCCGCCCTCAACTGCACCAAATTTCCCTTCGCCGGCCTCATCGTGCACACACCCCAAGTCTCGTCCACCGCCATGGGCATCGCCACGCGCATCGCCGGCCCCACGCCGCCCACACAATTCATCGCAAAGCTCCGCACTGCCATGCAGCAGCACACCGAGCCCCTCGCCCGCGTCCGCGCCCAGCGCCAGGAACAACACGCCACCCGCACCATCCGCCAACAGCAAGATTCGGCTTACGAGCGTAGCCTTGCCACCGACCGCGAGCGCGCACGCAGAAAGCGTGAGGAACAGGCCCGTATCCAGCGCGAGGAACAGGAAGCCCGCGACCGCGCACTAGCCGCCGAACTCCTCGCCGCCAGACGCGCACAGTGGCGCCGCTGGCGCGCTTCCACACTGCCCCCCGAACCGGCCTCCAACCCCGCCCGCATCGCCATCAAACTGCCCTCGGAAACACGCATTGTGCGCAAGTTCCCGGCCGACGCGCCCATTGACGATTTGTATGCTTTCGTCGAGTGCCACGAGGTCTTGGCTGAGGGTGGCGCGGCCGAAGTAGAGAAACCGGATGAGTACGTGCACGAGTATGCGTTTCGTCTCGTGGCGCTCATGCCGAGGGAGGTGATCGATGTAGCGGGCGGGGGCACCGTGGGCGAGCGTGTTGGGCGCAGTGGGAATTTGATCGTGGAGGCGTTGGAGGATGAGGATGATGATGATGACGAAGACGAATGAATAAATTAGTGTGTTGTGTTGCATTGCTGGCGTTTTTTGGGGGGGATTGTTTGGGTATTTTAGCGCGGGATAGATTTCGGACTCTGGATTTGAGTTGGATGACATGTAGGGACGGTACGATATCGAGTGGGTGTTTGACATAAAGTAAAATAATAAATAGAGTAACGCAAAACACCTAGTTGAATCGACCAAGACATAATACAAGACCAACATATCACTCGTCCGTCAAATCCAACACGACGTCACGCAACACTCAAAGCAGATTTAGCTCAATAAAATGACAATTAAAACAATCCGCAATCTAATCCCCATACCCCCCTCAGCCCCAGACTTCCACGCAAACGAAAAGCAACACGGGAGAGACTACCTCGAACGTACTATCCGACTTAGCGTAGCCTTGCAGCAAAGGCCGAGCATGACACAATCCACCGTAGAACCCAACTCGGGTAGTGAGGATCGGGCGTGGTTGGGCGTGGCCGGGCGGCATGGCATCTGAGACATGGAGCGGGTCCCAATGATGGAGCATAGAGCGTAATGAGCAGCGAGCAGCGAGCAGCAATTCATGGCTGCGCTGTGTATCCATCAACCGCCTTGGCCATTCGGGGGAGTGCGGCCCCAGGAGCTGTGCGCCTTGTCGTGGTACGGGTTGAAGAGGAGGGGACTCATCATGTTGATGTCGTTTGCAAATCCATTTGCGTACCCATTTCCATGTCCATTTACGTACCCGTTTTGTTTACCGTCGTAGGTGTTGCTGAAGCCGGTGCTGTAGACGGAGCCCCAGGGTGAGGGGCTGGCTGTACCTGGGTTTCCCCATGCTTCGCCGCTGCCGAGACCGCCACTTATGGCTTGTGGGGCGCGGGTGACCAAGGGTGTGTTTTCTGCGCCGAGGAGCGAGTTGCCTGAGCCGCCACGCATGTGGCCGGAAGCGTTGCCGAGCATTGGTGATCTGCTGAACTCATTCCCTTGATTTGCTCCGTTGCCGATAAATGGCGATGAAGGGCCCGGCGTGCCGTTGTAGCTATTATTCCAGATGGAATTGCTGTTCCATTGACCGTCGGGCACAGATGGAAGATGAACTGGTTGCAGAATAGAAGATGTCGAAGCAGTTCGTCCCATAGGAGTTGAGAGTAGGGTTGCGACAGGCGCGGGAGACAGAGGCTTGTAGTTCTTGACCGAACTGACCAAGTCGTTGATCGAAAGCGGCGCCGGCGCATAGGTCCCGTCGCTGACGATAGTTGTATCTTCGAAAGTCTGCTCTGGTGGGGTAGGTGGCATGTTTTCTTCTTCCTCAGGCAAAGGATCCAAGCCTTCATCAGTACCGACAAGATCATCTACCATGCGATGCATTGCCGACTCCTTAGCAATCGTGGTAGACGCAGACTCGGAGCCTGCAGCTACACTATGCGATTGTTGATCATCAGCTAGAGGGGCTTGCGGGGGGAAGAGCGGTAGGTTAGTAGCGCGTGGGGATAGCAATGGAGAAACATCTTGAGGATTGCTTGGACTCGCCAGTAGCTCTGATGGTAAGCCAGCTTCTTGGTAGATGAAGCGTGTGGAGTCGGTAGCCAAATCCAGTGGAGCATCAGGGTTCTGGGTAAGGATTAGCCCGTCGATTAGTAGATCCTTGACGCGCATGAGCATTTCCACATTGGGGTGATTGCGCTCCAAATCAGTCCATTTCTGCTTCATGCTATCACCCATGTACCAGACCTTGAGAGTGTCTGGCGAGATGAGGGGCTGGAAACCAATCGTATCGGCGTCCTCCTCCAGCATGTAGTCTTCCTCTGGAAGCTGGGACGAGGGGAAGCTCGAAGCCAGAAGCGTGAGAGTAGCCGCATATGATTTCCAAAGCTCCTGCACATCGACTGTGGTCAAAGTATCGGCGATGTTTGCATTGAGCACATGCCAGTAGCGCAAGAACCAGGTGCTGTACAGACGAAGTCCAGGAAGTGTGCGGCGGGCGACGGCAGTGATTTTGTCAGAAAGCTGCGAGGCGCGATCGCCGTTCTTGGTGACATCGTCCGCCTCGGATAGCCGTTCGAGCTCGGGCTGCAGGACCTGAAGGAGGACAAAGAAGGTTTTGACGTTGAGTCGGAGATAGTAGAAGTAAGTCCGCATGATGGTTTCGGGTGGATTTTCCCCTGCGTGTGTTAGCAAGAACTGGTGGGGGAGGGGCATGTGCTGGGGCATACCCTGCATCTGGACTGTAGCAAAGTATTCGGCGGCCAAGTTGATGAGAATCATCTTGGGTAGGATAGAGTCGAGCGAGCGCTCCTTCAGCTCAATGGCAAGATGGCTCAAGACCTCGCCTTCCAGCTCATCATGGGCAGCAAATTCCTCGCCCTTGTAGATGCGGCTATGCAACCTCACGAACCAAGAAATCAAGGCACGTCCGGCGTTGGAGCCATCCGACGACTTGTGGTTGTTGATGGTCTGGCCCTTGTCCCAGGCGGCTATGATGCGCTTAAAGGCGCTCTCGAGGTTGGCCTGTGCGAGCTCGTAGGGAAACTTGCTGACTAACGAACGGTAGAGGTGGTAGACAGTGCGGAAGTGGTCGCCGTCTTCGCGCGAGATGACGGCCAGCTGGTTATGGGCATGGCCAGAGTCGGGATGCAGCTCAGCAGCGAGGCCATAGTAACCCTTGGCGGGTCCCCAATTGCGCTCCTTGTCCTTCTCCACCAGCTCGGTTTCGCGGTAACGGGAGAGGTCGCCGAGATGGATCAGCGTCTGGTAGCAGGAAAGGACGACTTTGTGGTTGAGCGAGGTCGGGATAGGGGGGCGCGACGTTGTTCTCGAGGCGGCCGTATCTTTCCACTTGTGGGCAATCTTGCGCAGCTCGGGGATGGCGTGGAACCGGGTGTCGAAGTTGAGGATGTACTGGCGGTAGAATCGCTGACTGGCCTTGATGAAGTAGAGATAGATCTTGTGGAACTTGCGCAGGGCCACGACGTGGTCGTCGACGCGCTTGAGCTGGGGGAGTTAGCAGGGTGGATCCTCCTATATATACACACACATATATATATATATATTTGTATGGACGTGACGCACAATCTTGTGCTCCTGCTTGAAGGCAGTGTTAACGCGGAGATGGGCCGCCCAGAGCTTTTGCTCAATGTCGACGTCGGGGGCCGAGGCATATTCGAAGTCGGCAAATGACAGCTTCTCGCAGGCGGCACGGTATCTATCAAGACTGGGTTAGTCATAGTGTTGGTGGTGTGCAGATCACATGTCCTACTTATCGAGCACGACAGCTAGTTCGGTGCAGGCGGCGCCGGCCTGGTCGCGCTTGGTGAGCTCGTCGTCAATGGCCGCGGCCCGCCTGATGGAGTTAGCATCGATTGACGTTATATATAGTGAGTATTGTGTATTAGATACCTCTCAAGGTGTTGGATGTTCGCGGCCATGGTGGTTACATGTACGCAAAGGTAATCTCAATGTGACCCCACGGCCGGCGGCCAGGTCAGACAAGGGCACGGAGCGGAGAACGGCGAGCGTTGTGGCTATCGTGCTCCATTTATGAGGTTGAGGAATGCCCTGGGACGAGGGCGAGAGGTGGTGGTGAGTGGTCGTGGTGGCCGTGGAGGTGGTGGTGATGTGAGAGTGATGGTCGCTCGTTAGTCCATTCTCACCCAACCAAGGTTGGCGTGGTTGGCTCCGGCCCGCCCGTACTGAAATAATAAAAGTCAGTCATTTATCAACCACGGCTGCCCCCGGTCCGGCACTCATCTAGATAGGTAGTCGATCTGTCTGCCTACCACCCGCAATTACATATCCCGTGATCTCTCATTCACCACAAGGTACATATATATACAGCTCTCAGCACTATGGGTATCAAGCGCTCACGCCGGGACTCTGTGTCGTCTTCAGAAGCCTCCTCGCGCCAGCCGTCGGCCGACCCCAAAATCGTCCATCTGGATTCTGATTATTATCACTCGGCTTTATCAGATAGTCCGGCCGTTATGCGCTGCTCCCTTCCCCCTCACGATACCCTCTCCTTCGACTCGTTTGATGCATACGAAGTCCATTACCAGAAGACGCACGTGAATCGCTGCTCTGAGTGCCACAGGAACTTTCCAGACGAGCACTTTCTGCACCTGCACATTGCAGAGAACCACGACCCCATCAGTGCGGCCCGACGTGACAAGGGCGAGAAAACGGTAGGTGTCGCGTCAGTGCATTCACTTCCCCGGTGTCACGTGACATATGCTTTCACGGTAGGTACTGATGTTCTGTAGTACGCGTGTCTGGTAGCCGGGTGCGAGCGATTCTGCAGCACGCCTCAAAAGCGCAGACTGCACTGCGTAGACAAGCACCAGTTCCCCCGTAACTACGACTTCTTCATTGTAAACGATGGCATCGACCGGCGTAGTAGCATGCTGCAGCCGCCCCATCGACGACGCAGCAGCGCACTCAGCTCGTTGGGCGACTATGCTGCTGACGACGACCATGAAGAAGATGAAGCACTGACTCGTCGCACGCCGGTCAAATTACGGGGTCGTGGAGGGTTCAGCCATGCCCACACTGCTGGGAGGGGGAGAGGCTCTAAGACATCAATAGACGCAATAGACAGCCTTGCGTCCACCATGTCGGCCCTGCACTTTGTCCCACACAGCGTTACTGCTGCACGAGGACGGGGGCGAGGAGGGAGCAACATTTGAAGCTCGGGTGTGGATGGTGGGTGGCAAATAATGAGAAAATGTCGCGTTCTAGAATTGCTTTCCTGCACTATGATCATCTTACTTCCCTATATTGTGATCGTGGTGGCCGACATGAGCGTGGTGGTGGTAGCACGGTGGCCCTAGCTGCTGTCAACATTCCAACGTTTCCCAGAGAACAAAGCCCAGCGTCGAGGTCTCACGACACCACCAGGCCGTCCATCAGTAGGTTGCTCGCAATCCACAACAATCTAGGCCGTTCATTAGCCTTACTTACACCCCCCCCAGGACTCGCTCTGATCGTTTGCTATTGCGCAATGCGATCCCCAACCGGCGGTGCAGATGGGCTTCATCGTGCAGCTGCATTACGCCTTCCGGGCCGGCTCATTGTTGCTTAACCACCTGGCGACACTGGCTCTGCGACTGCTCAACGACTACATGGTCGTGTGCTCGCAGGACGCTGAAGTACGCGTGATCCTCACCTCATCGCGTGAGGGGACTATCATCAACAAGAACAAGAACAACAAAAACACTAATAATAATAACAACAACAACAACAACAACGCCCACGTCGTCATTGCCCCCTGGGCTCGGGCTCCCATGAAGAAAGCGGCCATGGTACGCTGCACCTTGGCTAACGAGGCCCTCCGGCGCCGGGATCAACCGGGCTGCGACACCATGCTACGTCCGCCTCAGGCTCATCATCGCCTCCAACGTCACGCCGATCATTTGCAAGTCTCGTTTCAAGACAAACCACCTGCATTGATTGGTGCCCAGCGGCCTAGGACGCGAGCTTGCGCCGACTTGTCCCCTTCAGCAAGAATTTCCTCCCAGCACGGAAATGGCGGTGAGCCGGCGGATATTATTGGCACAGGCCCACCCCAACCCTATCCGGCCGCCTCGCCTTGTTGTGCTAAATCTGCTAAGTCTGCTAATTCCATTTCTGCACGAGCGGCACACCACGGCTCTGACTCTGCTCCTGCATCGCCCACCCAAACATCACCACCCGCCGACTGTGACGCCTCTGGACTCCCTCGCGGCAGGATCTCGCATCAACCACGACCGAGTATGTGGAGAATGGGACTGCTCTACCTCGATCGCGGGGATAGCGGTATCTTCGCCGCACTCAAGAACGCCGGTGGGCACGACAACACCCGCCAGCCGCCCGGCTCGCCTCAGTCCTTCTCTCCCACCAGCGAGTCTGACCAGGCCCTGTCCGGTACCAGAGTTCGACATCGGTCAATGTCACAGTCGAGCGTTCAATGGGTGCCGCCAACCGAAAACGCCATCAAATTCGCCCACCCCCGCGCCCGGCCAGACGGCGAATCCTTTTCTCCCACTTCAGACTCCACCCTTTTCGAGGAGCCGGAGGCTCTATCGCTGGATCGATCACGAGCTCTCTCTGCTCTCGAGGGCTCCCCGGATTATTTCAACTTCGATGATGATCGCTCATCCAGACCTGATGCTACACCAGCTCCCAACCAAAGGCGCGCCCGCCATTCGCGCGCCCCATCCACTGAGCCCAATTTTAGGAGTGCGAAGAGGGCCTCATTACCTCTTCGCGCTCGAACCAAAACAAACGAAGGCCTTTTGCAATTGCAGGCCAACCCCTCCAAACCTGAGCGCCCTACCACCGCGCAGGAGCGCAGAATCTCCCTCGGCATTCCCATCAAAGGCGCCATAGCACAAGCCGAAGGTCTCCAGCGCTCCAAGTTCGGAACTCTACTCGATACTCCTCCTCAAACACCAAAAACTCCTCGAACGCCACGCACCCGCGCACCAGAAAAGTCCGGCCCAGCAGCTACCTTGCGCCAGAAAGAGCGCGACCTCGAGTACAAGCACCGACACACATTCATCGGCACTGCCTCCCTGGACGATTTCCTTGAGGTCCTCGAAGTTTCCCAGGACCACACGACGACCAAAGCCGCTGTTGGGAAAGCCTTCCTCGTCCTCGCCTCCAGCGAGCGCCTCCTCGCTCGCCAAGCTTCTTCTACCGCCGTCGGATGGGACTTGGTATCAAGAACGATACCAGATGTAGTAAACACCGACTACGTAGTTCAAGCGCACGTTAAACTCGGCTCCATCACCCTCTGGCAATTCTTGGATCTTATTCCCTTTGATGACCAAGAAGAAACCGGCGCCATGAGCGTCGTCGAAGCCTATTCTGCAGCAAGCCACATGGATTCCAAAGCCGGCGTCGGCGCAACCAGCAAAGCAAAAGCATTCAGGAGTTGGATGGTACAGCAGGAGTAAACCTTTCTCCATTTACGCCCACGCCCCTATAAAAGCTGGGTTGATGTGAAACGTTTCCCATGACTGTATTATTGATAAACCAACTCTCTCCACTTACGCATTTCCTTTCTTATGTTAATGGGATCAGAATCGTCATCCATCGATATCCTAATCTTCTTTCTTATTCACCCTAGCTTCGCGTTATGGATGCATGATATCCCCCACTTTACTTCCCTTCCCCACTTGTCGTTTTCCCCAACACCACTCCATGCTTAAATGCAGTAATCAGAGATATCTTACTCGATTAAAATCAATCATATGTTTACCCACATCATTCTTTCGTTCCAAACTTGCCTTTGATTCCGCGGCCGCCCTCGATCGGACCGTTGCTGCGACCTTGGAATTGAATTTTCCGCCACGTCATGTGGACCCGTTCCCCTCACCGAAGCGCTTCGAAGCGCACAGAATCAAAATTGCACGCCCACGTGGATCTGTTGCGTGACCGTCGCACGGCGCTTCCAACTTTTCTTTCAGTGGCTGGGGTTGCTGTAGGCATACCCCCACCTCACGTCACTCAAGATCGAGATTGGCTTAGTCTCGAGAGGGGGCTGGGAGTACATTGCGCTAAACTATATCTAGTAGTGCTCCATCGCATTTGACGTGCACATTCGAAACTTGGGTTGAATACCTATCTACGGCAACTTCTTTGTCTGTTACAGTGTTCATACACACCGCTTATGCAGTACATTGATTGCATTTTTCATACACACCGCTTGTAAGGGCGATTTTGGTGTTTCATGAAGTGTTCGCTTAGGTGTGTGGGATTGGTGAAACTTTGGCTGCAGGTTGGGGTTATTGCAGGCTGTATGATTTATTGAACTTCGGGGGTTGTCGGAAGTCTGTTCAGACGAAGAGCAGGATCGAGGTTGGAAGATCGATGTACTTGAAGGGTAACTACAGCACATCTCGCGCGCGGCTGTATCGATTCATCAAACGGTAAACCGATAAGCCTGGTCACACTGCCACCTCGAAGCCAACAGCGCCGCTTTGGACCCATCCTCTGGCCCACAATATCCGTCTTGGGCATCCTCGCTACCAGCCCTATCAAGCTGCCTATTCCTCCAACTCAGATAAAACCTCAGTACAGTAGCCAGCAAAATGCAGGCGCTGGAAAACGCTACATTTGCAACATTTGCCTGCCAATACCGCGGGCCTTGACTCTTTGGATAAAAATACGATGCATAGATGGATGCCAAATTCGACCCTGCATTCACAACCGCATATGCGACTGCGCGCTTTGGCGGCGGACGCGGAAGACTGGTTGACACCCACGACAAAATGCACCCGAATGAGCCATACACCGACATCATCATAAAAGTCGCCGTATAGCGCGCCGGCAAATTCAACGTCGTAGCCGAAATGATGAATCCAATGCTGCAAAAGACCTGCGGCCATACAACATGCCAATACCGCTCCTTCGTCTTATCACTGTGCCACGAATTCGTGATCCCCAAGATCGCAGCAAAGACGTATGGCGGGGCAGAAAGAAGTAGCGTTTCAGTCCGTGGGTAGCCTAGCGTCTGCACAATTGTTGGGAAGAAATTGATGAATGATGCAGCGGTGTTGAGACCAAGCTGCATGAACCAAATCAAATACAAAGCCGGATCGGTAAACGCCATTTTCAGGCCCTGCAGCGACGACACTTCAAACCTATTATCTTCTTGGTTCGCTTCTTCCGCGATGCGCAGCACAGCGAGGGCCCGTTCCTGGGGTGTCAGCCACTTCGTTGTCGCCGGGTAATCTGGCAATACCTAGATAGTGAGTAGCGCGACGGGAAATGTAGCGGCGCCCTCGATGATGAATAACCTACCCCTCATTAGCCTGCGCAGCAAAATATCGAGATGAGAATATGCATACCACCGCCACGCAGGCAACCCAGCCTTGCCGTCCATCCCCTGCATAATCGCCGCGCCTATCAGTCCTCCAAAAGCGCCTGCCATCTGGCCCGCGGCGTACAAGATGCTAATGCGTTTCGCCAGCTCGCGTTTCGTATACCACGAGCTGAACAGATACAACGCCCCAGGAAAAAACGGCGCCTCCACAAAGCCAAGCATGAAGCGCAGAACAATCATGCCCTTGTAGTTCTGCACCGCGCCCGTCGCTGCACTAACAGCTGCCCACATGCACATGATTGTCGGCAGGAAGATAGACGGCCTCACTTTGTTGAGGATCATGTTTGTCGGGATCTGTGTGAGGATGTAGCCGACGAAGAAGATAGAGATGATGGTGTTGTATTGCGTGCCATGGAGATTGATGTCTTTTTCAAATGTACCCAGGCGCGCAGTCGCAATGTTGTTGCGGTCGAGGTAGTTGAGGATATCTGCGGTGGTGAATAATTGGTGAAAGGGCTTGAATTGGGGGCATACAAATCAACATCATCAGCGGCATCATCCTAGCATCGACTTTCCGCACAAGCGCCTTCTCCTCCTCAGCGCGCGCGGAGTCTGAAAGGGAGGAGAGATATTCATCTGCGGTGGTGTCCGAGAGGTGGATCTCCTGCTTGTCATGGACCGGCTTTAGAGACACCTTGTCGACACCCATATTCGCAATCCGATATGCAGATAGTCAAACATGCGCCGGCGTAATGCCCGGGCTACACATATTTATACCATGTACGACCCCACAGTGTCTTCATCTCACTTCACGCACGTCCTTACCCCAGACTGAGTCAAACGCTCCACATCCCCAGAGTGGCACATATCTGGGGCCTGCATTCACTGCTACTAGCGTAACCGATACCCGATGGCCTCTACCTTAAAGAAATCTGTTCGATTCGCTAGGACATGGGGCGAGGTGGTGCGTCGCGTACGCTAGTCTAAACGGGGTTTTGTCGGGACGTTGATCGTTGTCGGGATGTATTGCTAGCGCCGGCTTAGCTGCTTTCGACGATGGAAACGTAGTTCGTGTAGTATTGTGTCTAGCCAATGAGCAACGCTTCTTCACGCGTCGAGTGGATGGACGGCGTCATCGGACGGCAATCATATACGAGCTGGTGCTCGACAACGCAGCCTAGTTTGGTTGTGGGTTTTGGTTCAAGAGTTATTACCTAGGTTGCCTTTCTCCTGGACGGGCTCAAGCGTCTGGATACCGGATTTTTGGACAGCATGGGTTCACTTTCGAAGCAGTATACCGTTCTACATATTGGTGATAACATTAAGTACAATCCGGATGTGTACCAGTCGTTTGCGCAAAAGTTCAACATAATACAGCCTTCGTTGGAAGAGCGGCAGCGCGACAACTTCATCCAAGCACTGAAAGAACGAAGATGGGGCGATTTTCACGCCGTGTTCCGTCCCTTCTGGAATTCTGGCGGTGAGATGGGTCGTTGGGACGAAGGTGCGTTGATATCCAAAAATTGAGGATCTACGATTGACACCAACACCAGACCTGGTCCCCCATCTTCCTCCAACCTGCAAGATCTTCGCCTCTGCCGGCGCAGGCTACGACTGGGCTGATATCCCCACGCTCTCCGCCCATGGCATAACGTACTGCAACGGCGCCCGCGCCTCCTCCGAAGCAGTCGCCGACATGGCCATCTGGCACATCCTCTCCGTCTTCCGCAACCTCATCTGGAGTGCTGAAGCCGCCAAGTCCGGAGACGTAGAGCGGTTTAAGGAAGCACACAAACACCAACAAGACACGGCGTTCAACCCAAGAGGCCGCACGCTCGGTATCATCGGCCTGGGCAACATTGGCTACGTGATTGCACAAAAGGCCTGGAGCGGCTTCGGCCTCAACGTGCTGTACCACGACATCGTGCGCAAGGACAAGCCGCTCGAGGACGCGGTGCACGCCACGTTCTACCCAGAACTCGACGCCATGCTATCCGTGTCTGACTGCGTCGTCCTCGCCACGCCCTTTGCTGGCGCCAAACTCATCACCGCTGAGTGTCTATCGCACTTCAAGCGCGGCAGTCGCTTCGTCAATATTGCGCGCGGCACGCTGGTCGACGAGGCGGCGCTTGTCGAGGCGCTGGAGCGCGGCCACCTGTTTGCTGCGGGCCTCGATGTGCATGAGAATGAGCCGCATGTTAATCCAAGGCTGTGTGGCATGCGCAATGTTACGCTGACGTGCCATAATGCGGGGGGTGCGTGGGATACCGCGAGTGGGTTTGAGAGGCTGGCGATGGAGAATGTGGAGGCGTTTTTGGAGACGGGGAAAGCGATTACGCCGGTGAATGCGCACTTGGTTGGACGGGGGAAGTGAGGGGCGTGGTTGATGTATTGTGATGGTGAGAGAATATACCCTTTGGCTAGGATGTTTTGCTGCTGGGCATGATGGATTTCTGGACTACAATGCATGGAACCTGCTGCGAGGTTTGACGCGAATGTTGCTAGTCTCGCTTGCACGACCGAGAGAAAGGCGCGTCAGCTTCGGTGCAGGTGCATCCATCCTGCCCCACTCTTCCATTATGATATTCGAGCCATGGCGAGTATTTATATTCAAATTGCCACCAGTTTGCCATAGTTGTAGTGGGTTGAAGTTATGGCTACTTTTCCAAGTCTATGATGAGCAGTGAGATCAACATTTGACGTCTGCCCAGATCCTTCCCAGATTTTATACGCTCCCTTTCATATTTGAAAAGTTTGCCATATCTGTTAGATCCTCAAAAAAGAGGCCGGTGGTGGATCTGTCTGAGCATTCGGTCAACTAGTACTTGCTACAACGACAGAACGATTGAAAGTATGCCCCAGATGGTTGTACAGACGATAATGGCGTGCTCAGATAGTGACGCCCATCTTGTTTTTGTAGCATCCTTTTCAGTTTTAGGAACGTTTATCTTAGACCTCCCAGAGTTTTTATCAGATCTGGCATGGTTTTTACCAGTTCTTCTCAGGTTTTTCTCAGTTCTCCAAGAATTGTTACTAGACATACTATAGCCTCTACCAGATGCGCTAGGAATTATGTTAGATACGCCAGACTTTCTGTCAGTTATCCCACACTGTCTGATAGACTAGATGCGCTCGAATTTTTGCCGGATGTGCCATAATTTACTTAGCATATTATCCATAGGGGGTTGGCGAGCTAGCTCTGATATAAAACTCTGCCAGTTGCTTCTACATTTGCTGATAGCAGCCGCTCAATCGAGCAAAATAGAGGTCAAGCTAGTCTGACGGGGATGGGAATCGGCATGTCAACACACCGTATCAAACGGATATTTTTAGTGTATGATAAGGCTTTCGGTCTCAGAAAGTGACGGGTTCCGACTGAAGCTCTTCGATTCTGAGCAAGACTAGTCGATATGCATATTTGAGGCGGTTGAGCCCTTCTAAAGCTACCTAGGTATTCTCACTTAGGGTCTCGTAATGTCACTTCCAATATAACGACTCAGCAATTACAAGTTGATGTGGCCAGCTGGCATGAACGTTAGACAAGTAGTTCGAGTGGCATTGGGCTAATATATAAGTCTTCATTTCCCCGTGATAATGATGTAAAACTTTGATTTTCTAACTTAACTGCCTTATATGTATATCCCCAGTAAGTATGCATCCCTCGCGTTGACAGGATTCAACATCGTCACAAAGCATTGGCCACTATGTAGTTTGTCAGCTTTGCTGCGCATAAGTATTCACTATCATTGACGAGGTTATGCAGTTGAACATACCTTGTGCTTCAATCCTTGAATTGTGATCCGAGGGAAATGAGCTCCTTGTCCGTACCGCTCCAGGCTCCGTGAAAACCCAACAAAACACCCTTGCCTGTAGACTGGGCATGCGCAGTTCCATTACTCCCGCCCGCACTGAATGTACGGCCCTTTCCATTACTATCTGTCTTGTCCGTAACGAATGTAATCTGATCAACCCTGGCTCCAGTAAAGATGGTCATTCGTTTGATTTTCTCATCGTTGGCGAATTGGAAGTCTTCCGCCGTGCCGTTATGGTTGCCTGTAATGCTGCTTTTGGCGCCGGTGTTCCAGGTCAGCTCGATGTCTTTGACTAGGTCTCTGTTTGACCATTCACCGGCTCCCTTATCAACCCACACTTTGAGCTTAGTGACTCGTGGCTCTGGTATGGAGGACGTGAATGTGGTACCGCCGCTACCTCCCTCAGCTGTGGTCTTGACACTAGCTGTTTCAGGCATTTGTGAAGACGAGGCAGAAACGATGTAAAGTAAAGAGGAAGGAAGAGTTTTTCTGAGAATCTTGGGCAAGAAGAGCGTTTAGAAGCTTTATCCCTCTTCAGTACGTATGATAGGCTGAGGAATGATAATATCAATTATCGGGGTAGCCACGTCTTTTATACTTCTGGTAGAGGCCTTTTAGTTCTAACTAAGCTTGTATTCGAGCAACTAGGCATCAACGCACTCAATATCGATTTCTCTACACGAACAAACCAATAGCCAATAGAACAGTTATTAGTGAAGGACTAAAGATTCGTCAGACACATTCGATTCCTAATGCGTCAGTTAAGCATCCCATTCAAAATATCTACTAGGCTGATCCAATAGCAATAAGAACACCCTGGTCGGAGGGGGTCAGTGGGCTACAGGGTGAGGTGTACAACATGATTAAGGTGTCCGGAGTACCCTAAGTCTCCACGTTAGCATCATAGATTAGCTGCAGGTGGCTAGCTGACAGCGAGCTGAAAATACAAAAACCAGCTTATCAGGCAAAATGCCTGTCAGAGTTCGGACTGCACGGCAGCGCTTAGAGGTTGGCTGTATGCATTGGTAAGACTTGTACAACGCTCATCTTACATCTTGACTAGCGCACATGCCCTTCGCTCCCCACGAGCACGAGACCTTAGAATATAAACTTTCAGAAGATTACGAGGAACAAATTCATATTCACCAATGATAAGTGCCTCCAAAGACACAGCCTTTGTCTTTGAATCATAATTGGAAGCTCTAAAAGCTTTCCAATAAACCCGCTGATTCTAAAACGCCGGAAACGTCGAAGCTAAGGCTCAACGCTATTAACCTGTGAATACCTAGGCCCAAACCTACCTAAGGTGACTCAATTGAGAGCCACGTAGCCTATCGAGTGCAGATAGGAAGAACGCCCTACTGAGCTTGCTCAGCAACCTCACTGCGATGATCGCAGGGCACTCGCAGATAGCATCACTCGTGGGAGTTCTGCCGGAACCAAACAATCCCCTCTGGCTCTAAAAGGATCAATGGGGGTGTCCATTACCCCACCACCCCAATCCAGGGTTGGATCTAGTGGTCCTGGCTAGGGGTCCCGGTCCCGGTCCCGGTCTCGTCCTGTTGCCACAGAGCCTCCTTAAAGCTCAGAACGCTGAGGATTTGAGACTATTTGCGTTGGCTAGGACCGATGAGGCGTCGAGGCTACTTGAGGAGGCCGCGGATCCTGTATCAGCTCTGAGGCCGTGCATCGATCAAAGCTATAATCAGGCTGAAGAAGATAATGTCATGAGACTAGCTGCGTTGGCCGAGGAGAGCTGAGTTTCGTTGATGTCCGCAAATCCTGCGTCGACTCTGGGGTTGAGACCGCTACTGCGTTGAGTCTAGGTCAGTGTTATAGGCTTAGGCGAAGCCTAAGCCTTAAGCTAACTTGGCATATATAATGTATATGAACTAAACCTATAGAACCTCCCCCCTCCTTCCCTAAAGTACTTAGTATATTGGTTATAACTACGAGTATCTACCCTCCTAGGCTAGGGCCTAACGGTTGGTTATTCTCGAGGCGGAAGCGCCAAAAGGGAGATGATTAGGAGGATAGAGACCATGACGAGGATGTGGTGAATTATGACTAGGCTTAGTTAGCAATAATACAATTGTGCTGAATTTCAATGTACCACTATGTCCAAGATGAATAAGACCCAAATGACCTGAAATGATTGCCCTTTTGCTAATTCTATTTTCAACTACAAGTGGTTATACGACTATATTTGAGAGGCTTATCAAAGGAGACTTTACTTTCTCAGTGAAGGATGAAAAGATACATGTATAATATACGAGCCTGACTACATGTGTAGCAATCAAAGCCCAGAGTTTAGAAATTATGTGGAAATTTGGAATGACTTCACATACGCGCGACACGCGTGGTGCATCCGAAGATGACATGGGTAGGCCGCTTCACGCCACAAGCACACAAGTGCTGAAACTCAAATCCAACCTCGTCATCATCTACCGACTGTGCTCGCTGCCCGTATGAAGGGTGTAACTGTCAAGACCACCAGCAGTCCACGAAAGTCTGATCCTCTGCCAACTGTGTCCACTGCCCCAAGGGCTCAACCGTTCAACCCTCGAGAACACCGAAGCCTCACAGTTTTTATTATGTAGGCGTCTCCTCTAATCCAAGCTTCTCTGATGCTGTTACGATCCATTGCTATGCTAGCAAGTATGGCATCACAGCCCCCAACTGTGGCCTGATTCTCTCGATTTTGCGCTAAGTAGCCTGTCTGAAAGCCCCTTTCTTGTCCATAATCTGCCTATTCTTCAAAGCGTCCAGTTCCCTGAGATCGCTCAAAATTCGCTCTTCCCCATCGTACGCCTCTGAGGCTGGCAAAGTTTCACCCAGACTCTCTAGAGGAGCCTCTATTGCCTCAGCTCGCTGTCGTAAGCTGTCTTTCTCGAGATCCCGGTTGGACGCGTAGTACCCCTGATCCTCTCAGAGCTTTTGCTTACATTGCCAGAACCTCTCAACATTTCCGTTATAAACGCCTTGCATATCTGCCTTGCTGTTATTAATACCTGGTGGATGGATACAAAAACCTCGCCCAGTCCACGAGAAACAGTTTGCGAGCTGGGTTACGAGTAGCTCGGCCACTCTAACCTCCGCTTAGCACAGGCCTCGGCATACTACAGAGAATGTTCCGTCCGATGACAGTGAAGTCTGGCTTCAGAATTGTGATCACGACGGTGAGGCCATTTGATTACCCTATAAATAAGCAAGCCAAACCACTACCGCATATCCTTGTTTCAGCGCACTGTGGTACATGCCGAAACTTTCGGCTGAAATCGTATTTTTTGGGCCATATTTGCCCTCTGCTCGTTTTGTCTAAGTTTAGCTGAGCGATATTGAGCTATCCTGAATCTTGAGTGGGACAGAAGGAGCAATATGCAAGCGAGGCAATTGCCGACAACGTAGAACGTTTTATACATGACATAACTAATATATAGTCTAGGTAGCTTCAAGGGTTTCTACTTGAATGGTAGTGATTATCGTAATATACTACATAACTACCGATAGTATTTTCAAGCTACGTGATGTTGACGAGTTTCTCCCAAATAAGTCGTTAATATTGATCTCGTGTGAGTTACTTTCCCATCTCATCTGCATTCCATATGAACTCTACATTTAATACTATATCAGATATCAAATTATCTTCGTACCTTGGTGGGTGGCTACTCATGTTGTGCCAAATACAACTTGAATTACTTCAATTAAGATCGAGATCATGCAAATGCCTAAATCCAGTAACTCTAGCCGTTATGCTAGCAGATATAGATGTCGAATTCGATGTTTTAAATATATTTATATACCTCTAGAAGTAAACCCCTCCTACGAACACATCCCATCAAACAAACTCCTCCGAGTAGCCTAGGTTATCGGTAAACCGAAAAAGCGGGATCTTCGCTCTCTTTACATCGACACTCGATGCATACAACAGATTATATACTATTCAATTATTTACTTAGGAACTTTGAGGTACTCCTGGTAAACCTACAAGTATTGCTTGTAAGTGCTCGGTGATAGGAGCTAAGGCAAGGTAAAAACGATCTATCTAAGGGTAATGAGGGTGGCGACTGTATAGTAGTGGTGATTAGTAGTGTCCACTGTGTTGATAACCTTGATTGAGTCGACGTTGTCGAGACCACGTGATTGTCGAGACCCATCCTTCTTGGGTCGTTTCGATGGATTGTAGCAGACGAATATAGATTGCTTAAATCTGTGCTTTATAAACTATAGGTCCTTCCTCATACTCTACCGATGCTTAGCTTATCCTACTGATACCCCATTTTACGCTTCCGACGTCTTAACTTGATACCACTGATGTCCCGTTATACGCTACCGATAGCTAGTTTAACCACCGATGTCCCCTGTATGCTACTGACGTCCAGTCTCATCCCCTGCTATTGCAACATTCCTGTTAACTTACTGTAATTTGACCTTTTAATGCAAGGTAATTTAATCGTCCGCTTATCTAGCCAAGCTAATTTATCAACGTCAAAGTAGGCTAGATCTTAGTTGACTAAAAACTGAATTATTCATCAATGCGACCCAATCGATCGCAAATCTATCATGAAGTTTGCATTTACTAAAACAAGCCGGTTAATTAGATAAATACAAGTTATTCTCACTCCAAAGATATCTCCTTCATGGCACATATAAGGACAGTTCAGAGAAAAGAATACCACCAACGTTCAACGACACCAAAGTCAACCTTTCTCAAGAGTCCGTAATATACAGCCTGCAATATCGCTATGCGTTTCACTCCTGTTACCTCTTTCGCAGCTGCCAGTGTAGTCGCAATGATTGCATATGCCGCCGATCCAGCCCACTCTATGGGTTTCATCGGCTGCTCAGTGGGCGAAAATGTCGCCCAAGGATATATTGCTGTCAACGGGCAGCGCACGTGGGGACCATATGGTACCAGCGGTATGGTTGTCCAGTCCTAGGCGAACACCAACTCGCAATCCTGGTAGCTTTTTGATAAGCAAGTAGCCAAATACGAGAAACCTACCGCAGTCTGGGTGCAAGTCTGCATCTTCACGAACGGGGCCACCTGCAATGAAGTCAAGCAGCTCATTGCTAATGCCCGCCAATACGTAGCATCGAACGCGACTATTTACATCACCGGTCAGCCGCTATACGACGCTGGGCAAACTTGTCAACTGGCCGGGCCTAAGGGGCCAGAGTCAACTGATGCCCTCGCCCAACAAGCTGTCAAATACACTACTCAGAATGCAGTCTACTCAGGTGCATTTCGTCTGCACCAAGGCGACGGTTGCTATGCAAACACTGCCAGACAGCAATCATTAGGCCATAGTGTTCTGGGGCTGATCTGGTTTGGGAGTGTATGTGAAAGGCTGCCCGTATCGAAGATATTGCTGCTTGTAAATAAGTCGCCACGTTCATTACTCTCATATAGCTGTGCTCACTTTTGTTATTATCACCTAGTACTTGCAAGCAATACTATCGATACTCTTTTTAGATTACCCCTAACGATACTATCTTAATGTTGAGCGCCCTCGAGAGCCCTGAAGTCGAGAACCAGCTATTGCACTCGCTGTAGCACTAGAAGCTTTATGTTGTTTTCACCTATAGTCAGGGGCGCCACTCGCTTACCAACCACGTTACAGGATTTAGGGCCTTGAAAATGCTCCTAGCCTGAAATCCTTGGGAAAAAATAATTAATTCTGGGTCACGGGTATTTGTCCGATAGCGTACCTGTACGTTGTTCTGTTACAGGGGCTGTTCTGTTACGAGTGGATGTGCGTTAGTCTAAATAACTTTTGGCTGCTGGGTCAGCCACTCAATTGACCAAGAGCCAGGGTGCCCTCCGGGGATAGTACGGAGCTACCGGGCCATCGCGCCTGGCAAACGGACGACATACGGACTCTGACATCCAGACTCGACTCGTCAGAAAACTATTCTCCAATGCTGTTCGGTAGTCAGCTAACTCCATGATCACAAGACCCGAGTAAGCCGCCAGTCGTTCGAATGGCGGTCCGGCTTGTTCAAAAGAGTCGGGCGTTGGCCATATATTTGCAAACAATGACAGCTCAACCCAATTGTAAGTAGCGCTTACCTAGTTACCTCGATAAATACAATCGTTGCCCTCCCAGTTAATCACATAGCTATAGGCACATAAATCCCTACACCGATTTCGCGATGCACCTGATACTCACTGGCGCGACTGGCCTTGTGGGTGCTTCCGTGCTCCACCACATGCTCGCCGAGCAAAGCATCACTCGCATATCAATTCTTAGTCGACGTCCTGTGAAGATGGCAGAGGGCCATGATAAGGCAAAGGTCATTATTCATAAAGACTTCAAGACATACGACAAGGCGCTGTTGGACGAGCTCAAGGATGCTCATGGGTGCGTGTGGGCACTCGGTGTCTCACAAAACGACGTAAACAAAGAGCATGTCCCTAATCGCCACACATCCTTTTCAAGCACATCCTAACTTAGTGACAGGCAGTACATTGAAATAACACATGATTACGCTCTTGCTGCCGCGAAGGCTTTCTCGAGCCTCCACCCCGACTCGCCCTTCACGTTCCTCTACGTTTCTGGCGAAGGCGCAACACAAACACCAGGCATGTTTACGCCGATTTTTGGGCGGGCCAAAGGGCAGATCGAAAGCGCGCTCTTCGATTTTTCCAAGCAAAATCCTTTCTTCAAAGTGTACAATGCGCGGCTAGGTGGTGTTGACTGGACCAACCATCCAGCCATCCACCCCTTCATTCCACAACAGCCTATGTACAAGCGGGTATTAATAGCGCCACTAAACGTGGTATACAAGAGTTTGATGTTACCTACGCAACCAATGGGTAAGATTCTGACGGAGTTGGCTATGTCCAATGGCGAGCCATTACAAGGGAGTGGTATTGGAATGAACGGTACGCTGTTATCGAATGTGGCGATCAGGCGGATGGCTGGTCTTTGATTTGATGAGTTCTTCAATGTTTTATCGCAATCGACACATATCAGAGTCTTATTCATGACCATACATTTCCCCGTTAATCTTCATTTCTAAATCTTCAATCCGTCGCTTATGCTCTACGCATACTTCGAAATTAACTAACGATTGTATCGCATTTATCCTGCAGGGAAGAACAACAACAGAGCCATTCTATTTGTTTTTATCAAGCCCAGCTGTCTAAACCTGTCTCCGTCAAAATGTCAAGGGGCAGCCACTTCCGAACATGCCCAAATTCAGTTAGTCGCGGCGTGATGACGAGAAAGACATGCCGGTATCCTAGAATTTTGATCTCAATGTGCAGGTGCCTCCTATGCTGTGTATTGATTGGACACATTCAGGAAGATGTTTATGTTCACGAGTACTATGATACGAGCCGTGTTGATGTTGGTACGTAGGTATGGTGCTTAGTTTGTAGTATGTTGAACCTTATTGACAAGGGAAACAGCGTTAGTAGAATCTTAGAGCGTTTATCAAAGTGGGGGTCCTATAAAGGAAATAGCAGTCATTTTGGATAATAGGCATGCATGTCAAATGGATAAAGGGCAGTGTAGAGATGGGGAGGAGTTGTAGTCTTAGTAATTGCTGATATACAGAAGCGATGTTGAGCCAGACCCATGTTTTTTACTGCTGCCGTGTCCATCCATTTTTGTGCCCGCCCACCATCGTGTTCGTCCATTGTCGTGTCCATCCTTTGCTGTGCCCACCCAATGTCGGCCTTGCCAATTTTTCAGAGCACAGTTTTGAGCACAAGATGGTGAAATGCGGACGTACCGAGTCGAACTTGACGTTCTCATAGCGGGCAACATGATCGAGACTACCACCAGATTGTGTGTTGTCTCCAGTGGCAGGCTTAGCTGTTCCTGGTGTCGAGCAGGCGGTTACGCTGTTGGCACGACCGAACTCGTAGCTGCTGGCACAGGTGCAAGTATCGCCGTTCGAAAGACCAAAGTATTTGAATGGTTCGCCTTGTGTCGCCGCACTCGTACAATACTCGTAGCAGTTTCCACGAGTCAAACCCGTCGGGCCAGATTGCGTGGCTTTGCTATCTTCTAATGCCTGTGGGGTATTGGTGATACGTCCAATGTATTTGGCATCGGTTGCAGGGGTGTATTGTAGAGTCAGGTCGACAGCCGGTGGGGGGGGGGTCCCCAAACATCGAAATTGTTGACACCGCCACCACGCTGAGTGGGAGTTTCCAGAGTTGGGATACGAGCATCCGGCTGTCGATGCGGTCTTTCCAGCTATCGGATCTGCGATTGCGCATCGACAGTCTCAGCCGTATTGGATACCAAAGTACAGATACACGGTCTTGCACCGAGATTGACAAAGTTGGTCTATCATCTCGTCTTGATTGTAGAACAAGGTCGTCTCCTGTGCCCAGGGATTTAGCTGTCTTCGGATCCAAGTCGGTGATCAAACTAGCCTTGACATGACAGTTTGCAGCTGCCAAGAGGCAGAAATTAGACCGTCTCATATGCCCAAAACTGTGCTCTGCAAAATGAAACACAGAAGAAAAAAGAACAAAGAAAAGCTGTTGGTTAGTATACGAGTGTCTCGAACCAAAATGTAAGAACACATGGCTGAGATCGATCCACTCGTAGAAAAGTAGACAAAAGTAGAGTCTCATGCAATGATTCACGAGACGGCGATAACTAGCCAGTGTTGGGATGACGGGTCTTTAAATACCTCTGCATTGATATCGTGAGGTCATCTAGGGTTGTCGGAAATAGGAATGTGCAAAAGATCGATACCGTCAAGTATCATGCCTCTGCATAGCGTGAGGAATTAATCTACTGCACAACTAGGCGCCTGGACTCCCAACATCTGCTGGTGCTGATAGCTACGGTCATTCTCCCGCACTGTTCATACTGATATATATATTGTCGGTTGTTCAGCTCAAACATCACATTCACTTTGTTTGCAGGACTGCTAGAAATATGACTCGATAACTTGGCGAAAAATAGATATTCATCAGTTCACCTAAACTCCCTTGCAAGAGGCCGTGGGGACAATTTGTATTCCTCTATGCCTCCATGAAGTCATAACCATAATGTTGATCGGTAAAAGCATCCTGAAAATCCTTGGGGTATATCCCCACCCTTGAGGAGACATAACGACCAAGGAAAAGCTAGAAGGGTATGCCATAGGTTACATGCCAGCTACATTTTAGTCATTGAGAATCAAGTTGAATCAAGAAGAAATTCCCATCGTGATTTGATATTTCTACTTTTCAATTGACCTCCTGTTCCTCCCAAACCAGTTCCTTCTCGGGTTTTCGTCTCATGGCTTCTGGAACGCATGCCCAAGAGCACATCTGCACCTTGAAAGGGTAAATCTCCAAGTCACCAACAAGCCACCATTCTATCCACTCCGCTCTCGGAACAATGTACTCTTTCGAACACATGTGGCACTTTTTGAACTGGGAAAAGCCAGATAAGGCGTTGTAATCGGCCTTTGTGAGGATCGAGTCAGCGACACGAGGAATTGGCTTGCCAATGTACCTGCGCACATCTTCCGTGCTGAGTCCGTCTTGTTCCTTTTGCCGTAGCGCAACATGAAGAGAAAGTGTGGCGAGGGAAGTCATGGTACTGGCGGTGGGCGGTGTGAACCATGAAGAGGGAACACCATGTACTCCACGAGAAGTCTCGGTAATGACTTCGTAATCGGAGGTTGCGGAAGAAGGGAACTGTGGAGAACCTTTGATGAGGTCACCAGATTGATCATAGTATGAGGCTTGTGTGCGTGCCAGGTATCGTGGTGGGCGTTGGTAGCAAGCCGCACGATCCTCTTCATGGTGGATGGTGGGATGGTGTGGGAAGGAGGCAACACCATCGTGATTGACAGGCGTTTTGAGTTTTCGTTGGTTGTTGATCTCACTGATACGTATGTACCATATAAATTGGCTGCGATAGGGAGATGTAGCTAGGGAGCTGTAAATAGTTGACAGATTGGATTGCAAAAGTTGAGTGTCCAGCGAGTCATGGTAGGTCGAGTAATCGGTAAGCCAGCTGGAGCGACCAAGAACAGAACTCAAAGAAGGGTTGTCCCACGAGTCATACATTGGGAGACCAGTTGCAGCCCACGCCTCTCTCCGATTGCCATTTCCGTCTGAATCAATGAAAGAACCAATGCACCGCTGTGGAACCTTGGGCCCCAACCAGTTGACACCACTATCTCCCAAGATGATGCTTCCATGTGACCGGTAGCATTCCAGAAATTCAAATGGAAGCCACTTCAAGGGATTGTTCGATATATGCAGTTCTTGAAGATTAGGCAATTGACCAATTTGTGCCGGGAGCTCTGAGATGCCATTGTCAGACAAATTAAGCGTAGTCAGGGCTGAAAGATTGAACAGCGACGGCGTAAGTCGAACGAGCCGATTGCGTCTGAAGTTGATGTATAGCTCAGGTAACATAGAACGATATTGCCCTTCTGCTGGCAGCTCACTCCCTGGGTCTGGGACCATCCTGATGACGGATGTAATCTCACCAATTCGTCTGATGTCGTCATCCTCCAAGCCAAGGCCTTCAAAGTTATATGCCTGACAATTTTCCTCGAGACCAGGGTTCAATATTTTGCAAAAATACTCTTCTGCTTTGGTAATATACTCTGTCGGGGCATCCTTTGCTTGGACTGGTGGATGAGAAGCTGGTTGATCGAACGCGCCGTCGAAGCCGAATGGTGCCTTGTGCGCTGATAACAGGCTTTCTGAGCTGCTGGCACAATCACTCATCATGTACACGCCCGAGTCATAGTTGCGCGTCATCTTGGTCTTCTTAGTGTTTGGCGTGTTGTGGGCGGATTCGCTGTTGTCCCACCACGCGCCTTTGCGCTTATTCTTGAAAATGCGAGGTGATTCATAGTTGGTCAAATCGGCGGATTCGCGTGAGTCGTCGCTGGAGAAGACGGGAGGTGGGGAGCTCGATTTGGGCGAGATGGCATGTTGGCACCGATCGAAGAAGGGCGAGCTGGGGATATCCTGGGTGGTCGCGCATGGGGGCGAGGATGGTGGCACTGGGTCGCTTTCCATTTTATAAGGGATGATAGTTCAGTTTCTAATCTGTCAAGATTTTCTGTTGTCAAGGTATCCAAGAAACCTCAGCTTGAGTGAATGTAACTTTGCCTTGATTATTGTAGTGATTGTAGTGGGTGGTACGGAACGGCCGGGCGAGACGCGTCGGCTGAAGCTTGACGCGCTACCCCGCTAGTCGAGAGTAAATCGGGGGTCTCGATGCCGTCATAGCGCGTGCACCGAATGCGCCCCCACGTGTGATTTCTTTCATCTCTTGTTTTCTTCCGAGCCCATGTCAATGGTATGGAAAGCACTTCTACGGGCTTGCTCGCTACATATATCTACCAAAGCCAAACAGTTTGGAGTATACCCAGGTAGCAAAGTTCTGCCATATTTTAGCATCTTTTATGGCCTACCAGCAATATATTTTCCAATGTTTTTTTTTCATATACTATTGTCTGAGTCACTACCAACATCTTCGCATACTGAAGCTTGCATCGATCTGGCCGCGGCAGTTGTAGCCAAAGGCGGACAAATGAGAACACGTTGAGGAATAGGAACTCAATGGTAAGCATTGTACCGGGCATAGCTTCCGTGATACTCTTTGTACAGCGCGTCCAATTCTAGGTAACACTCTGCATACTCCTCTGCAAACAGAAACAGTTCTCCCTGTGACCGTTTCAGGTTACGCACTTGCTTTTCGCCACCGTAGAGACACACCGAGCATGGGCCATCCGGTCTAAGCTCCCTAAAGGAGTTATCAGGGGAGCTTTCGTGGAACGTCGATTGATTATGGTAGACGTATTATCGGGTCTGCTTACAGTAGCAACTGCTTTCATATTGAACTCCAATCATCCAATATATCGCGGACATCGTGTGTACAGCGGCTGCTAGGCTAATGTCGCGCGCGAAATGCCGAACGGAACGAGAGTTCCTACTACAGAGCATTTTAAGTCAAAAGACAAAGCGTAGTAAAATCTTTTGAGGACCAAACCCAACTCTTGGAAAGTATATGGTTTTGAATTAAGTCGACTAGTAAAGGATTCCTACGGAAGTAGGTAATGTATCAGTGATAGGAATTTAGAGACAGTGAAGCTATATTGTGCAAGTCCAAATCACAGTAATAATGCTGAGTTTACCATCTTCTTCTATAAGTGAACGATACATCTACATTATGTAGATACTATTCTAGCTCGAGGTAAAATATACTCACAATTTTCCATTAATTTTAGTGTAGGTGACAAGAAGTTGGCAGCGAATTTCTTGCACAAAAGCTCTCTCTCGTTTGACGGACGAACAGAGCTATGGAATCAACGTAAAAGCTCAACGGGCAGCCTTACCGACCCGCACTGTGAAACGTCACCCTACCCTTGAACTGGTCCTGACCAATCGGAATTTGTTGTATGAGGAATTTCCATCATTCGTCGCCTTATTCATACCCAAGCCGTATCATTTCGCCCAGGATAACTAGCAACCGTGTCGTTAAACATTAATTCCAATTCGATTCAATTGATCATTATCATCGTCAGGCTTAACCCCAGCCCCAAAAGCCACACACTCCCTTGCCTCCTCTCCGCACCCCCTTCCTGCCCCCTACCAGGCACCTGAGGATCGTCTGGACCCTGGGGCATTTGACTCTCTGGCACCACATCCTGGACATTATCTACAAACGAACCGATGACATTCCCGCCCGGAAAATACTCGCACACAACATACCAGCCCGGCGCATCGCCTTTGCCACCAGGCTGGTTAGCATTGCAATAGGTACGCCCACAGCCAACCTGTTGCGTAGCTTTCCAAACAAGCTGCGTGAAATGTCCTGTGGCCGCGCTGCAAAACGATTAGAACCCCGTCCACAATTCTGCCAAATCGAGACGGGCCACGAAACCCCCCCACCCGAACGGCTAGAAAAAACGCACCTGAAATCCCCGCTGTGAAAATTATACTCGACGCGCTCGTGGCCCCATGCAATCACGCTCGCAGACACATTTGGATACCCTGATGCAAGGTTCTCGCCGTACTTGTCGCCCTGGCATGCCATCAGACCAAAAAAAAAAAAAAAAAAAAATCAAATCTCGCTCGTTCTTTCTCTTTCGTTTCCACGCACAATACCCCCGACGTCCCTACATATCAATTGGTGCCGTACTTACGCTATGTTCGAATTTGCACCCTTCGCTCCACTTCCGCGCTACATCGGCCAGGGTGTCGTTCCAGACCAGACTCGACGCATTGTGTTGGCGCCGATATGTATTTGTGGTGTTAAGGAGAGCACCGCGGAAGATCTTGTCGTCTGTGTATTGCGGCGGGGATGTTTCATTGGCGGACTGTGCTGAAGCTGGGGAAAACAAGAGGAGCAAAAGCGGTACGACGAGGTGGAAAAACATGGTGGGTATCTTGGTTCAACAAAACGGCAACGGAATCAAACGGAAAACAATGCGATATGTATAGCCGGCGCGGCTGCGTCGCCGTGGCGGGGGGGGCGTTTTGGCGCGTATTTCGTCCAAGATGGATGGCGAGGGATTTGGTCGCGGCGTTTCGTCGTGCTCCTCATGAAACAAGCGAAGGACAGAGGCTCAGAAGCCAGGTACATAATAAACGGCCGCCATCTGCAGCCAAGACCTGACGTCGCCTGACCGTCGCCGGCCTTCCCTCGAGCGCGATGGTGCCGGGGGAAATCTTGGGATCTTGGGTGTGTGTGCGGAGATTGTTCTTGGAACTTGAGAGAGTGCTGGGCGTACGTAATTGCACGACTTGGCAAGATTGATTTGCTATGAGAAAAGCGTGTGTCAGATTGTAACGCGGAGAAAAGCTGATTGGTAGGGATACAAGATTATTTGTACCAACTAGATATCTAGTAATACCTCATGTTTTGGAAGGGGAGGTCGAAAACTATCCGTTGTTCAGCGTTGAGTACCAAGTCTACCTCCCCACATCTCAAGGGCCCAGAACTTGCCCAGGATGACGGTGCCGTTCTTTATCCTGTTATCGTGTCAACGGGCACCGTCTCCGATTATAACCATCCGGCGCCCAATCCACAGAGTTAGGATATAGATAGTGCTGATAAAAATATAATGCACTTGATCGACTGTTCTCACACTTTGAACTGAAGAAACGCAGGGCCTGAGAACGTCAAAACGAAACGATTTTAGCCAAATACACTTCGCATCGTTGTGCGAAGGCCAAGCACGGAACATGAAGGACAAACTAAATCAAACAGCGCTGTAATTCAATAGCACAAATTGAATCTAGCAACAGACAAGCCAAGAGCGAAGAAGTACACCAGTAAGTTATACACGTATATATTCAATTCAACAAATCTCACTTCTCACTTCTCACACTCACTAAACACTACACTCCACCCGCTCCTAAAAACTGCTCCCATCATTATTCGTACTTCTCATCACCCAACCATGTATGCTCCAAGCAGAAAATCAACGCAAACATAGCGCGCAAAACGCCGGATAAAAACGCAACAAGGGGTAGTCCGAAGTCACAAACAAAGCGAAGACAAAAATGTGTTGAGGTATGAATGCGTTGGAAATCGCTAAACGAGGCGAGATAGCAGGTAGATACATCAACTTTTGCATTCCGCCGTGGGAGACGGAAGACCGGAAAGCCGACCTAAAGGGGAAAAAAAAAACAGAGGAAATAGGGGCCAGGATTGAGCGTTGGCCCTTTTTGAGCAGGTTTTAAACGCCGTGCTGATGCTCGATTACGTTCGCTCTACTTCTTCTTCTTGGTTGTACCGGCTGCCCATCTGAAGAATGGGGCGGGCACAGGCTTCTTCTTGGTGCCGGACCTGGGCTGCGGCATAACGACAACGGCTGGGGGCGGAGGGGGCGCATCGCCAGCCATTGGGGGTGGAGGTGGTGGCGGCGGCGGTGGTGGTGGAGGCGGAGGAGGCCCGGCACCTCCAGTCATCATAGGTGGAGGTGGTGGTGGAATAACCATGTGTGCATGGTTACTGTGTCCCCTGAGCTTAACTTTATCCTTCTTGCTTTTCGACTTGGTGATTGGGAGATGGTGTGCAAGGAATGCGGCTGCATCCGGTGGTGGTGGAGGGTATGGTTGCACTGGCTCTGGAGGCGGGGGTGGCGGAGGTGGCGGAGGTGGCGGTGGTTCGGGCATGGGCCACATGTGCATTGTAATATTCCAGTCGGGCTGTACCATTGTTTCCCAAACTTGTGGAAGGATGATTTCGCCGTCAGGGCCGACAAGATCGTAGTGGCCTTCGTGGACGTGGGGGCCGATTACATCCACGTGGAGGAATGCTTGCTTAATGAGTTCTTCCATGCCCTGGCCAATATATTAGTAACTGGGAAAATCGGGGTTGGAGGGGAGGGAACATACCTTCCATGTCTTACACAAATGCCATGGGAAGCTGAACTTCCTACCTACTGCGTCCTTGAACTTGATTGGCGCCTTAGGTGCCTCCGATGGCTTGAATTTGGCTGCTTCTTCTTCGGCTGCCTTCTTTGCTTTCTCTAGCTCTTCCGCGGCAGCCTTTGCTTCGGCAATGGCCTTCTCGTGTGCTGCTTTAGCTTCTTCGGCTGCTTTGTCGTGTGCTGCTTTGGCTTCTTCGGCCGCCTTTTCAGCTGCCTTCTTTGCCTCTTCAACGGCTGCTTCATGTGCTTTCTTAGCTGCCTCTGCTTCTGCTGCAGCCTTCTTCTCTGCCTCTTCACGTGCGGCTTTTGCGGCGTCGAGCAGGTCCTTTGCCTTTTCTGCCGCGGCCCTCTTTTCTGCTGCATGTGCGGCCGCCTGCTCTTCAGCTTCTTTTTTCTCTTTGGCAGCCTTGGCTTCTGCGGCAGCTTCGCGCTTGAGTTGATCCTCCTTCTGCGCAATGAACAGCTTTTCAAGATTGGCAAGTTTGTCCTCATCGCCCTTTTTCTTCGCTTCGGCGGCGGCAATTGCAGCTTCGGCAGCAGCCTTTTGTTTTAATCTCTCCTTCTCAAGCTTGGCTTCCTGTTGCCCGAGCAGAATCTTTTCAAGGCGATCGAATTTAGCTAATTCGGCATTTTTTCGTGCTTCTTCGGCAGCTTTGGCTTCCTCCTCCGCTTTACCAGACAGTATTTTCTCGAGCTCCTTGAGCATACGGTCCTCCTTGGCTGTATCTGGTGGAGGGGGTGGTGGAGGTGGAGGCGGCGGCGGTGGCGGAGGAGGAGGTGGTGGTGCAACAGGCACGACCATCATTTGCGTCTGCGGTGGGACGGACAGGGGCGGTGGCGGCGGTGGTGGTGGTGGTGGAGGAGGCGGAGGAGGAGGCGGAGGAGGTGGAGGGGCCTGCTCCTCTTCACGATGCGGTGTGGCTCTTTTGGAATGCGCATGTTCCGAGCGAGGCGGGGATTGAGATGGATAGCCGTGTGGAGGATACATCATAGGATGCATGCCAGGCATGCCAGGCATTCCAGGCATTCCAGGCATTCCAGGCATTCCAGGCACGCCGGGCATACCCTGCATATATGGATTGCCATATGGAGGGTAGTAGCCCATTGGAGAGCCATAGGGCATCATGGCATTTTCCGGCGGAGGAATCGAATTGCGGCTGCCTCCTCGAGGGCCTCCTCGATGACCATGTGGCGGGGGCGCCCCCGGATATTGGCCAAAGTACCCTCCTCGATCGTGCTCTGGAGGGCCACCATGGGCGAAGGGATTGGGACCATTAGGCGCAAACGGGTTCTGATGGCCTCCTTGATGGCCGTAGTAGGGGTCGTGTGCGTGGTATCCGTTGGGCACCAACTGGCCGGCTGGCGACGCGGAGCCGCTGCCATACGCTGTATAGCGGGGGTCGGACATTATGCTTGGTGGATAGCCATTGGCGGTATGAGGCTGTGGTACATGACCCCACTCTGAGGCGGGATGGTGGGAAGGAGGGACGGGTGCGCCACGGGTGGAAGCGTAGCCTGGATAGTCGTCCTCTTCCAAGCTGTCCTGGTGGGTGGACTGGGGCCTGCGCGCCCGCCGCGACCCACGATGTTCGCGATCCAGGGTGGTTCTGCTTCGGCTCCTGGGTCGCGAGGGCGGATCGGAGACGGGGACAGCGTGGCGCGAGGTGGCACGAGGAGCAGCAGGCGCCTTGCGTCGTGGTGCGGGCGGCGCGGCGGGGGCGTGGACGGTGTGGTGCTTTACGCGCGGGGGGCGCGAGGCCGAGTCGGAGGGCTGGAGCTCGGGGGTGTCGATGAGGTCCCACTGGTCGTCTTCGTCGGAGTAGTCGTCTTCGTCGTCGTCGTCGTCGTCGTCGTCGTCGTCTTCGTCGTCGTCGTCTTCGTCTTCGTCGTCTTCTTCGTCGTCGTCAGTCTCTTCCGAGTCCGAGTACTCGGCCTGGCGGTGAACCTGGACACCTGACGAGTCTTCGTCTTCGCTGTAGTTGTATGCGTCGCCCGTGTGGTGGTCTACAGTGATTCCTTTCCTGATATTGATGGTGATGTCAGCGTCGCATTTTGCACTGCGGGACGGTGAAACAGAAACGCTAGACGGAACGGAAATCGAAGCACTGGACGGGGCTGTGGAGCGGGAGGTGCGGGAGGTCGCGCGCGACGACGCCTCAGAGGGCGGCGTGCGGCGAGATACAGGGTGGCTACTGGTGTTGCGGTGCGAAAGCGACCGATGGGAAGAAACACGAGAGACTGCGCGACGACGATGGGGGAGGGCTATGACTAACGGCATGAGGCTGGCTGTCCGTACTCAGGCCTTCTTCCAGAGAACGGCCGAGTCCGGTGGTGTGTCGAAGGGAGAAGAAGGGGGGAGCTTGATGCCGGAGGAAGGAAAAGGGTGCGAGGTCGGCCTGGCTGGGCGTCGACGGTGAGTGGTGGGGGGTCGACTTGGGCTGACCCTGACCGGTCCAGCAGTTGGCGGGGCAAATAGGAGCTCTGATATGGCGACTAGCCCGGGACCACACGGCGAGGCCTTGCTAGCCTCTCGAGCGTGTTTGTAAACAACTGTCGTCGACAATTGTGGGGGCGGCGATGCGGTGAGCCTGCTCTGGTAGGTGTCTAGCAGAGAAAGGGGGAGGGCCGGCTGGTCTGGGGCAGCTGATGGTAGGGCTGAAGCCTGATTCGACAATCCGGCAGAATGTCTCGAGTCTACTTGTTCGGCTGGAGCAGAGCACTGGGCGGTGGCGGGCCTGAGACTCCCTTGCTGCTATGCGGAGTTTTTGCTTGACACTGAGCTAACCGGAGACGGGATGGGTGGATGGATGGATGGATGATGGATGGATGGTAGATGTGCGAGGGACAATCGATAAGACGTTTTAAACACGCCCGCGTGGGACAAGATACAGAGACGTGGAGAAGACGATGATGTGCAGATGGCAGCGTGACGGCGCGGCCTTAGGTTGCGATGGTAGCGTTGGTGTGGCCAGTTTGTTCACCGATGCCGATGCCCTTGGGCACGACTGGAGCGAAGCGGGGATTTGGTATGTGGTACCACCCACCCTAGGTAGGGAGCTTGCAGATGCAGTCCAACAAGCGACACGAGGCGATGCAGGATGACGATGCGGGTGCTTGTTGCTTTTGGTGTTGGAATTGATAGATAGATGGATATGTATGTGCTTAGGGCCTACGCCGAACTCTCCGGATCAGATAACAATGCGATGGTTTCTGAGCTGTTGACTTGAACATAGTACACCCGGCGAGAAAATGCGAGATGCGACGGAGTTGGCGATGCAGGCAACTGTGAGCGTAATGTGAATGCGCAGGACAGTCGAGTCTACTGCACAAGATATGCCCAAATTTCCTCTATTTAATCACAGCATGCATTCCGCACGCCTCACTCGCCCGGCCGCCATTCTCTGACTCTTTGCGCTCTGCTACGTGGTGCTTTATCATTCCTCACGCAGCGCGCAGGCTTACCGCTTCCAGCCCAATTCGCCTGCATATGGAATTGAGCCCACGGCAACGAAGAGGCTCGACGGGCTCAGCGGGAGGCGCCATGCAGCCCAACGAGCCCGAGCCAGGAGATGCATGCCACGTGTGCTCTGCGATCCTAGCATCCCATTGGCGACTCGCACCACGGTCAAAAACTTGGCCGCCGTGCGCGCACAATCAGACGCCAGAGATGAATTTTGAACATATCTTGTTTGCATTGTGCGGTTCCCGCCTGTCTTAGCTGCATGTTCTAAATGCATACCGCGCGTTGGGCAACCGGTGAACATGCGAGTCCTGTTGTCAACACGACCGGATGCTGAGGTTGAGGCGCAGCGAAAATATGCACATTGCCGGTAAACAAGATGAAACCAAACGACGAAAAAAAAAAACAGCAATGCCCCCCCCCCCAACGCCTGGGTATATGGACGGCCAAAACATGCCGTGATCAACTCACTAACTCACATCGCTGCTGTAACCCAGCACTTCGACCAGCACATTCGCAAACGTGCTCGTGGTCCAGAGCGCCACTAAGCCCCAGCCAATCGTCTTGTCCATCTTCCACCGTCTCATCGGTACGGCGACCAGCAGGCCCGCTAATGTGAAGAGCAAGGTAGCGCCTGAAATAACCAGCGTAGTGCTCACAGCGATGCGATACGGGCTGAAATGCACAGGTTTCTCTGGGTGCTTCTCATGACGGTGCTCGCCCTTGGTGATGGTCATGTAACAACCACTCAAACCAATACCGAGGAGAATATTGAGCATGGGGCCTCCAAAGCAGGCTGAGAGGGCCATGATTGGGAATCCAAGGCGCGCTACGGTTATGTCTGCAACTAGATCTCCAAGGGAATTGCCCACGGCAAAGATTGTAAGACCAAGAATAGCGTCGCTCATGTTCAAAATAACACCAAGTGTCCGTAGCACACCGACCACTTCATTGGCAATTGTACTGATCCACGCAATAGCGACTGCAAAACCGGCGAAACAAAGAAGCCCACGCCATCGCGGCGGCCGATTTGGCGTTGTTGTGACGAGTGTGACTCCGAGCATGCACAGCGAGCCGATGAGGGCATAGAGGCTATGCCGCAGAAGCGCACGAGGGTCGTCAGGTTGCATATTAGCCCACAATATCAGTACGATGAAAAATGGTGCCGTGAATATTTGAAGGATCACAAGCCATCGGTTCCATGGTCTGGGTTCCGGTGTCAGAGGTTTAGCGGGAAGTTGTTCGGGGGACTGTGCAGCATGTTCTGCGCCAGTAATGTACACAAGAGGTGGGTTGCTTGTTGTCGTGCTGAAAGATGAGCCGTTTGGTTGGCGCATATGGTGGGAAGTGCCCTTCGTATTCATGGATGTGCCTGGTGTTGCCAGGCTTTCTGGTGGTAGTACTATGCTGCGGCCACGTGAATCGATGCTGCTGCTCAATGGCGCTGGGAGTGCAAAGTCACGAGGTAGCTCGTCATGATCAGCCGGATCCTCATCCTTTTGGAGCTCAACGACTGGAAGCGTTATGGTCAACAGCAGTACAGGTAAGCCAGTAATGACTCCCAAGGCCTTTTCCCAAATGTTCTTCTCGCCCCAGCAGGCCAGTGTTGGAAACAGAGTTCCGAAGAAGATGTGTGGTGGAGGAAGAAGTCGGCACGGCCACCATTTGGGAACTTTGGCCGCTTCGTGGATGGTAAATGGATCTCGAGGAAACATAGACTCCGGTGATGCACTCGGTGAGCGGTGTGGTCGTATACTCGGCGGCCTAGAACTTTGCGCAGACCAGGGATATTCCGTATATGCAGGGAACGGAATCGGTGGGGACGTGGCGTCCGGAACCGCCAGCTTTAGGTGGGGTGGTGCAGGCCGTTCTCCAGGGGCAAGGATTGGCGATGGATTTGGACTCAGTGATGACGTAGTTGAGCGGACAGGGATTAGGAGAGGGTCATCAGCTCCGGGAGGTGCGAGTCGATTAGGGGATGGATGTGAGGCGTTTGGTACGGGGCTTGGTGCTCGCGAGGAGCGCTCAGATGGGGGAGGTGATAAGGAGAATGTGGGCGAGAGCGGTGGCTGACCGCCAGGCATGACGGTATTGCGGAATTCGGGGGTAGGCGGCCCAAAAGTGATATCCGGCACTGGCTCAAGCAGCGTGTGCGGACGAAGTTGAACGCTGTCAATATCGTTGGTGGATACGGCTCGCACCCTACTACCTATGGCCTGCTGGATATCGACATTGGGTCTAGTTACATGTGGGGAAGCGTCCGAGTTGATGGGCGCCACGTCGAAAGGAGGTCGGCCAGCAGGGTCCAAGGTGGTAGAGAGGTAATCTTGCTGCTGCGCGGTGGTGTATGTAGGGTCATCTGAGTATCTTCGCAGGCTGATTGGCATGGACTGGATGTTCCTAGATTTCTGCAATGATGAAAGAACGGCTCTGAACTCCAGAGCTCCAACAAGACTAGGACGGATTGGTGTGTGTGTATTACGTCGACTCCCAAGTTGCGGTCTGTTGACACGCATGTTGTTGCTCATCTCACCCATCCACCGCTCGCGTTCCTCCTCCTGGTCGTCTTCGTCAAGGGAATCCTGGCCGGCTCGTTCAAGGTTATTAAAGTCATCAATAGAAAGACCCCGACCGGGGGTCCTGCCACCGGGTGGGGTTTCCTCGTCATGAAACTCGGGGATCTCTTCTATTTCGCCGCCAGGAGTGACAAAATGGCTTCTCATTGCAGCTGCTTTGAGTCTCCTTGCTCTTCGCTGGTTGATCCACCAATGCCAAGCCACCACGAATGCGACGTAGAAGAGATAGAATCCGACCATGGACAAGGATTCCCAAAGATGGAGTTTTCCGTCTGCAATGAAGCCCATGCTGAATGCTGCAGCTATGAGGAAGAAGGACACGTCGCGTAAAAAGCTCTTGCGTGCCACTGCAAAGGGGCGGATAAGCGCCATTGAGCCGGCAACGACGGCCGAGATGAAGCAGGCAGCGCCAATAAGCTCTCCAACCGCCAGGCTTGCAGCGTGTGTGCGAAATGCAGCAAAGGTAGAGAAGACATCTGGACTGCCATTGCCAAACGCAAGTAGGGTAACGCCAGCCAGACTCTCGCTCATGCCGAGCATGCTGGCGATGGTGTTGAGGTTTACGCAGAAGAAATCGCTGGCTGCGATGCCAATGGTGCTAAAGAGCATGGCGAGCCATAGCGTCATGAGGGCGAAGGCGACGGGTTTGGCGTTGGGCATGTGACAGTAGTAGAGGGTGAGGTAGGAGATGACGCCGGCTTCCTCATCGGGGCAGTTGGCAAGAACGAAGGCGCACTGGTCTTGGGCGTGGTGGACAAGCCGGCACTGGCGGATCTAGTCAGCATGGTACAATGCAATTCTTACAATAAGAAACTGACCTCCTCATCCTGGATGACAAGGTCTCGTTTGCGCAAGGAGCTTCTAGTAGTAGTGGCGCCATGATCCGACCGATAGTCTTTCGCCAGCGCGAGGATTGTGATGAGAGATATGGCGAGTATGGTGAGGGCAAAGGGGCGGGCCGAGTATTTTGAGCGTCGCCATCGCTGGACGGTGTGCAGAATGGCGTCGTCGTTCATTGTCGCGACATGTTCCCCTCGATTCATGCACGCGGGGATGGAGCCGGGCAAGATAGGATGCGCCGGCAGTGCCAGCGACGGGAAGGCGGGGTCTGGGTATGTCTGAATAAGTGCAGAAGATTCGTCGAGTCTGTCTGAGCGTGGACGTGGACGTGTGCTCGTTCGAGGGGCGACGACTAGCACTGACCGGGCCTTATACCAACATCGGTGAGATCGCTGTGTTATCGACTAGCAGTGCGCTGGCGCCGTCACAGGTTCCGCGCGGAGTGTTTTGGCCGCTCGTGCATGCACGTAAGATGACGACAGTGAGAATTATAAGAAGAATATTGGGTTGGAATAGGCGATGGGAAGGGCCGCGATCAAAGATATGGGTCAGACACGGGCGATGAGTAGCTGCATGACTGCATGGGCATGAATGCGTGAATGCGTGAATCCGTCCCAGAGACTTGGGAATAGGATTCTGTGGCGAGTGATGTGGCTGGTATGTGGCTGTGCACATGTGGCGAGTGGGGCACATGGAGGCGCAACCTGTTGACAAACAAACCACCCGTCTCCACGACCAACGACGAGATATCAACCACAACCATGGCACGCGCGACCAAGTACAGCATTGCGGGCTCGCCGCAAAAGACGCCGATCAAGTAATATTCCAGCTGCATACAATGAATTGTCGCACCCCACTGACCTGACGGCACAGAGTACCGCTCAACGACGACCGCCAGGAAAAAGCCAACCGCCGCCATGCCTTTCACGAAGCACAGCGCAACTCCCTGCGAGCTTCAGCCTCAGCCACCCCCAGCCGGATGCGAATTTCGCTCGCTACAGGCCAGAATAGTCCGCACACGCCGTCTCAGGACCAGGATGACGACATGCCAGATGTGGCAGGAACTGCTGTGACGCCCATGAAGCGCGTCATGCCCTTGCTGGCCAACTTTGAGGAGTGGATGAAGATGGCCACAGATAACAAAATTAACGCAAACAATTCCTGGAACTTTGCCCTCATCGACTACTTCCACGAAATGTCGCTCCTAAAAGAGGGCGACGGTGTCAACTTCCAAAAGGCCAGCTGCACGCTCGACGGTTGCGTCAAGATCTATACCAGCAGAGTCGACAGCGTGGCGACAGATACAGGCAAGCTTCTCAGCGGCCTCGCCGAAAATGCGAGCAAGAAGCGTCGTGGGGACGATGAGGGCGAAGACGGCGAGGATGACGACGGCGAGGAGGGGGAAGACGGCCAGAAGAAGCGCAAGAAGCGGGCTGCACGGTCTGCTGAAGCAACCTTGGCCACATCCTTTGCTCAGCTGCAAAACAAGAAGATGGAACTTGAGTTTGCCGTCGATCCTCTGTTCAAGAAGGCATCGGCCGACTTCGACGAGGGAGGTGCCAAGGGTCTGCTACTGAACCATCTAGCCATCGATGCCAAGGGAAGAATCGTCTTCGATAGCAGCGACGATGCAAACGATGCAACTGCAGATGATGCACGCGCAACACCGGCACCAGAAGAGCCGGCCCAGCTAGAGACAGAAGACGCACTTGACATCGACGTCGACATATCTGGACTCGCCGCTAAGTACTTCCCGGACCTCCTTCGCCTTGATGAACAAGATATCTGCCCTTCAATGAAAACATTTGACCTGGGCGACGTCAATGGATCCATGGATTTGCCCTTCATGAAAGCCCCAGAGGACTGGCGCAACGACGACAAGAAGGACGATGACGACGAAGAACCTGGTAACCGATCTGGTCTGTTCCTAGATGATGAAAATCCTATGGGATTTGACGATGATGATGACATCAATATGGGCGGTTTTGATCTCCCCCCTGAGACCGGCTTTGGCGAGGGTGGCGAGGTTTGGGCGCGAGAAGCCATCCGCGATCCCCAAGCCCGAGTCCACAACATGACCCTGGGAGAAGGAGAAGAGGAAGAAGGTGCTGAGGCTGATATGGTTGACGGTGCGCAATATGGCCTCTCTATGACTCACGGCCGAGACCAGGAGCAGGAGAACATTCTTAGCTACTTTGATCAGGCTCTCAAGAAGAACTGGGCAGGTCCCGAGCACTGGCGCATCCGACGTGTCAAAGATGTTGGCAAACCAGCAACCGTCACGAAAAGGAAAGAGAAGGAGCTTTTTGAAATCGACTTCTCCGCACCCATGTCACAAGCTACAGCAGATATGCTCTACACTCCTGCAACCTCAAACTCAACCATCTCGCTACCCAAGGCCCAATGGAAGTCAAAGACTCGGAATTTGCTACCTGACGATAAGCACTTCAACTCACGGCAACTCTTACGTCTATTCTTGAAGCCCAAGGCGCGCATGGGCTCGCGCCGTGAAGGCCGGCGATTGCAGCCTCAAAATGCGAAGGAGCCCGCACACGGTGATGTCGATGAAGCTTATTGGGCCAATCGTGATGGCCAGGATGCCATCGCTGAGGAAGATGGCGCAGTACAAGGCAACTACGACGCCGATTTCTTCCAGGACGACGGTCTACCTATGCCGGGAGGCCCAATGGAAGACGATGACGATTTTGCTGACGCTAGGGACCATTTCTCACCACCGCCACAAGACGGACCCGAAGCCCTGCAGCCCATAGACGGCGCGATACCAAGTTCACAAGCCGATGCGTTTGGTGCACAACTCGTCACGCAGAGTCGAAGATTCCGACCCGAGTACGTGCAATACGCGCGAGTAGCCAAAAAAGTAGACGTTAAGCGTCTCAAAGACGAACTATGGAGAGGCATTGGCCTAGAAGACGCAAGTCCCCTCAACCCCACTCCCCTGCACCCGGACTAACGCTCATCCCATAGATCTCCGCTCCACCACCCCAAAACGCCCCCGACCACCCGGCCTCCAAAGCCGTAGACGGCTCATTGACTTTCACATCCGTCGTCAACAACCTGCAAGCCGTCTACCCCAAACAAGCCATGGCAGACATATCCACTAGTTACTGCTTCATCTGTCTCTTGCATCTAGCCAATGAGAAAGGCCTCGTCATCAACAACCAGGACAATTTCGAAAACCTAACCATTCGCAAGGACTTTACGGCCGACTTGAGTGTTGGCGGTGAGTAAAGGGTATCGTGTTTAGAATAGCGCGAGGGAATGCGTTGCGTTGCGTAGGGTCAATGACACGATATTGGCGTTTTTGCGGCGTTTGGTTAGTGACGTGTTATGATAGCTTTCAATGCGCAGTTTTGGTCGAGAGAATGTGTTTTTGGCTCTTGAGTGTGTTGCTTTGGTTGCAATTAAGGCTTTGTGGATATTTGTGGCGATAATGTGGGTTGCGCACGAAGTAGAAAGTGGGCGGTTAGTTGTGCATTTCTTTTGTAATCGGTTGGTGTTTGCGCGCCTATATTATCTCAACGCACAATGGCTCAACGCTGCGTTACTCAATTAGCTCCAAATGAAATAGATATCCAGCTTGCTATCTTTTCTATTGAATCGGATCAAATACAAGGTAGTAACCTACAAAGTTGGTGGGGGGCGCCGCTCGCTTGCCATCTACGTTAGTAATAGCTGAGTAAGATCCTGGCCACAAATTACATATGGTCATGGCTTTCAATAATTATTTCAATCATCAACAACGCTACTTCAGAGCACAAAGAGATTATTTTCGAAGATCTAAAAATAGTACATCAGCTCAGAGCACCTCGTTCAGATCGCTGTTTGTTACCCCTCACCATGATCCCCTTTCCTCCTTTGGCGATTGAGTTCATCAATGACCTTCTTTCCGCATGCTAGTACCTCCAATGTCCGACTCTTGTTATCGTGGTCTCTTGTTTCAGGGACCAAAAACCATGTGGTTATTGCACCTGCTACCATGAATGCACTCATGACCTGAAGCACACGACCCAAGTTGTTTTTTTCCCATTTATCCTGATCCTCGACGTCCTTGGGGTCAAAAGCATATGCAATGAAGATCTGAACAATCCAAGAACCAAGTTTTCCAGCAGCTGCAGCGATACCATGACATGTACATCGATAGCGGGTTGGAAATATCTCAGCTGGGATCTAATTTTGTCAATTTGATTCAGCCAGCCGGTTCGCAAAAGAGAAACTTACAATGAAAGTCGTCACATTCGGTCCGAGGTTAAAGGCAATGTGGCTTAGAACGTAAAGAATGATGACCCCTGTGCGGTCATGTCCCATCAGAAGCTTCCATGCACTGCCTGTTACCATGAAGAGCACAAACAACACCAAGAACCCCCAGAATTGGATAACCTTGGGCGATACATGCTTCACAATCTTTATCATCAGCAGCCCACCTGTGACGGTGCCCGCAGAAACCATGGCAAGCGTATATGAGCTGTTGGCATTGAGTGTCTTATACACCGAGGGTTGATCGCCTGGCTTTTGCTCTTGCCAGATATGGCTTACAATTTGTGGAGAAGACATTCCTAAGCCATAGACTACGATACTAATAAGCATATACGATATAGCGCAGGATCTTTTGGTCGGATTGACTTACATGCGAAGTCGAGGAACAACCAGGCTAGTGAGGTCCCTGCTAAATACTGCCAGTTACCCTCGGTGATAAAGAACTGCTTTGCATCTTGCACCGAGGCAAGCGGTGGGACAAAGTTGGGATCACCCGGTGGTAACTCGGGGTGTGAGGTCGCATTGTGAAGTTGTGCATCGACAGGCCCTCGGTCAGACTCATCTTCACTCTCAATTATTTCATCGGGCGCAATTTCGGAACAGGCCGAGGTTCGTCTGGATACAAGAATTCCAGGAGCAGTAGGGAGCATTTCGACTTGGCCTCGTTCTGGTTCGAGTTCTGGTGCACCAAAGTAGTCTGCTGTATCTTTCAGTGTACTTTGGGTATTTTGAAGAATATCTAACGTATAACGTGGTGATTCTGGGATCGTGAACCGAAAGGCCAAGGCGATGACCGCTGGGATGATACCAGTACCAACAACGAGTCTCCATTGCCTATCAATAGCCCGGAAGCACTCTATGTCGGTTGGTTTGCAGTATGGCAACTTTTTTTCGATCCATGGCTTGTATGCCTCAACAGCTGCGAGGGAGATTAGATTTGCAAGCAGTTGTCCTATCGGTTGTGCAAAAAAGACCCAGCTGAGCATGCGAGCGCGATGTCTTCTCGGCGCAAACTCGGCCGTGATGACCTACATCATTGTTAGTAGCCTACAGTGAATGATAAAGGGCCGCCTACAGCGCTCAATGGATAATCCGCGCCTATGCCTACACCTTTTTGGTTGGTTAGCGATGTTCAATGCAACACAGAGTGAAAGAGAAATGGTAGCACCTACCCATGATTGCCCTCCATGTGATCAGCCAACCTGTGATACTCATACTGTTTTTTTCTCCATTAGAGCTCATCAATAGGAACATCGTGCCGATAATAATAATCACTAATTCCAAACCATACATCTTACGTCGTCCAAGAATATCGGCAGCAAAACCAAACCCAACTTGCCCAATCATAGTACCAGCTAGCGTGGCGCACATCATGGCCGTTTTGACACGTGGTGGGATTCCGGGTATCTTTGGTTGCGTAGCATCTAGATTCGTATTGGCCCAATAGACATACCCTAGCATAGGTGTGACTACGTTTAGTGCAAATAGTCCAAAGGCATCTGTCATAACTAGAAGTTCACATAAGGGGTTAGTGTACATCTCAAGTTCGCACTGTGACCTGGGACCACATACAACCAATGCCTGCAACTACGACAACCCAAATTTGGAACGGTGCTTGATCGATCGTCTGCAGGGTCCATCTTCGCCGTCTTGCTTCCTGAGGCTATGGTTAGCTCTACTCTCCACCAAGACCAGGTAATAAAAAACATGTACTTACTGGCACACCTTCACCTCCAGCTATCAAATTTTCAACTCCAAGGCGGCGACCATTCAAAGGCCGGGAAATCCACCGGCGCAGCCCCATGGCCAAGGATCGGTCTGAATGTCTGAACTTCAATAACAGTGGGACAACGCCACCTGAGCATGTGTGAAAAATAGCACGAGCAAGTTTGGATCGATTATTATGTGTAGTGGTGCGCAAGCTCAACTTTGGGGCCTTGTCATTGATATCGTGGGAGGGCAATTCCACAGCCTCCACAAACCATACTTGGAACAGGGCGCTGTCAAGGGCGTTGCCCTGTTGAAGGCGAAATAGGCAGACCGGTCAAACTTCTAGGGTGCAAGGGGTCTGGCGCCTTTCCCTGCGGTTCGTCACGCTTGTGTTGTTCCACTGATTAGGCGCAATAATTGGTGGAGTACTTTCATACGAGCCAAGCGTGTCGAAGCCTCACTTCAAGTGTCTATGATTTCCCGGCGACCGAAAGTAGGGTGCCGCTCTTGGAACTTAATCTGTGAGTTTTTATACGATCAAAAAACCCGCATGTTGGTAGACAGGCACAGAGAACCGACCGGAGCATGCAGGCGGGTTCGAGAACTCGGGCGCGAATAAAATGGCTTGACCAAAAAGGCGCGGGTGAGCCCCTAGTACCAATCATGAGGTCCAAAGTTCTGCATCCATATATATTGGTTCGGATTGTGGAGTTTCCAACGACCGTTCGGTTCCCCACGTGGTGGTCTTGAACGATCTCATTGCATCGTTAGAAGCCGCCTTGCCTGTTTTAGCCATGCTTCCAGGCACCGCCCCAAGTTTCAATACGAAGCACCTTTCGTCGGGTCTTGCATATCTGGCGATTCTCGACCGGATTCCAGGTGGGAATGTGCCTGGTCAATATCTGGGCGTGCTAAGCCCCGCATGCGACGTCCGCCTTCAGGATAGCCCTGCAAGGACCTAGTCCTTCTATCGGGGCTCAGACGACAGTTACTACATCCCCATTTTTTCTTTGCAAGAATTTGATTCCCATCCGACAGTGCTCTTCTTTGTCTATGAGCAACTGTAAGGTTGCATGAAAAGTCGCTTTCTAGCTAGGGCTGCGCTCGGGCGCGGGACGTGTCATCTGTCATGTCATTTTTTGGTTGGAGCCCATCGGACATCATAAAGCTAATAGAGATCTCAACACGGGTATATATTGCTTTCAAAGGTATGTCGTGAATTCCTTGAGGGCCTATGACCCTAACCCAATGCTAAATAGCATCCAGATGCAAACGAAAACTCAGAAGCTCAGGTGGAATCGTTCGTACGCGAGTTTCAAGCGTTCGCGCAATGCCTCCTTAACTTGGATGAGCTGATGAAAGAGTTCGGGAAGCCATTACCATTTCCCGTCGAAGAATTCAAAAAGACCCTTTCCAGATGCGAAGCATCTCTCAAACCGTACAAGGAACACTTGGTTGACAAGAAGATGAGCATACCCAAGATTGTATGGACAATCAAGTACATTGGTAAAGAGAAGGAACTCGACAGCCTTCGAAAGCAGATTACAGGACATTACCAGGCCCTAAATATGTGTATCTCGTTCCTGCAACTGTAAGTGCGTATTGGCCTTCCAGGCTGTATTACTTATCAAATGTAGCCGACTTAATTTGGAATCCTCCAAACGCGAACAGCGCCTCCTAATCGAACCACGTCACCGAAGTATGAGCCTTGGAGGCCAATGGTTCACAAGCGGTGCAATTGGTAGATCGTTGCCCTCCTCGCCATTAGCCTTACCCGCTCCAGATGACGTACATCCGTTATACAGGGATTGGGAAATTTTCAACAACTGGCTTAAGAATGAGGACGAACGCCGGGGACAAGACTTGGAACTCGTCAGACCGTCATCTTGGGGTGATACGCCGGCGACCGACCCAGGCACAGCGATCGCTCTCTACCGTCTGCGGTGCGAGGTTGAGGATGCAATCATATTGGAAGAGAATCGAGCGAAGAGGGCTGCGGTTGAACAACGCACTCATCTTGCGCCTAGCGACGCTATGAAGAAAAAGGTCCGAGAAATGCCTCCTGCACCACAACGCACGTATACGATAGATACGGAAGCCTCCAGCAGCCCCAATCCATTTGGCAGCGATGCTCCTTTAAGTGATTCGACATCCACTCTTCGACCAAGGCCTAGCACACCATCTCCAAAAGCAACTCCTTTAAGCAGTCCGCAAATTGAGCAGGAGTTCTTCAGCTCCCCTGAGTGGTCCCAGTCTATCTCAGGGTCTCATGAACCAGCACGGTCGTCCATTTCTACAAATCGCAGTAGCATCAGTACGTCGCCCGATAACCGACTCTCGATAGGTGGTCTCGGCATCAGCACTCCAGGTACTTCTCCCGAAAGCAATTTATCACATACTCTTCGCACTGTTCTTTCATCAGCGTCACTCGCTACAATCGCCTTAGGGGACAGCGCATTACAATGGAGCAACCTTTGTCGTAAAGTCCAAGTTGAGCGTAAGTTCTCGGAGCGGGTTCACGGCAAAGAGAAGACAATTGTCGAAAGTCAAGAGTGTGACATACACTGGAGGTATCGAGAGGATGGTGGTATCTCGTTGCGCTCTTCTTATCGGTCCAAGAAAGATGGTAAAGCCAGGTCATGGATTTTGCAAGATTTTCCGTCCATCGGACCCTCAATCCCGCTTACAACAACAATTGATGGAGATGTCTCGATCGACTTTCCTAGAGGGTCATTTGGTAAGCTGGACAAACAGTTTTTGGATATAAAGTACACCTTCGCAAAGTCTGAGTCCTCCGCCGCTTTCCAGACATTGCTGTATACGGATAATGGTAAGGATGCCGCCGACCTGGCATTTGATCGACCAATTCGAACCATTTCATCAGACAAGAACCGCCCCGAGTGCCGCGGCAGAAATCTGCGTCTATGGCGACGTACCGAAATACGTCTGCAAACCGATGGGCCTGTAAGCTCAGAAGTACTGATACTGCTATTCTACACCAGCTGTCTTGAAGAGAAGGGTCATTGGGTCGAAGAACCGCATTACGCATTCGAGTGGCTGTCGGAATCTGTATACAATAAAACGAGCGAAAAGTTGACCCTGGTGTTGTCCAAAAATCCAACGAAGTGGACGTCTGACAAGATTTTTCAGCGACGCAAGTCTTCGCAAGGCTCGATGAGTAGCAAATCGCCAACAAGCCCGATCGCCACGACACCAATGGAATCGATGATGAAGCCTGGAATTACACGTTCAGGAAAGAGAGATTCCATAGCTTCGATACCTGGTTCAATAAAATCCTCGCACTCGGTCTTTGGCCGGAGCGGTATGTCACGAAACGGTCACTTGAATTCATGTGGCTATGGGAAGCTAGACATTGAGTTCCAGAGCAGTAAGGATCGGAAGGCGTTCTTGGATGTTTGGAAAACGTTTGTAAAGCCTTTGGGCACTCTATCTTGAAATATTTGTTCGTTAGCAGGTGCAAGTTAGCCATGATACCCTTTTAGTAATAGATCATGATTACAAAAACCATGTCTGTATATTTCTAGAAGTCTTCCTAAACTAGTCCCCCGGATAGTAGACCCATGTGCGCGGTTCAGATCATACAGAGCGAATGCTTAGTAGATCAAGAGGCAACATCATAATAATATATACAACCTATGAGGCCGAAGAAACCAATACTGTAAGAATTGGCCTTCAACAATGATTCAATCGAATCAATATACACCTCAAAGGAGTCTTTTCGACTTGTGGAATGCCTTGTTACAATTTTGTCAAACTATGATCACGAATGCCCCCGGATAATAGAATTTCAACGTCTAACGGACAGATACAAAGAGATCTGTCCGACGAAGAACAATATGATGGATACAATGGCGACAATGGTGTATGTGACCGCAACCTATATTCCACAGTCAGTACTGGGTAGTCTCAACTCCTACCAAAGCATACCTTTGTATTGTCCTCCCATAATCCCGGCCAGTCTAGATGAGACGTGGCGGACCAAACATGCAAAAACATGCCTACAATCATGCACAGCGTTGCAGTCGTCAGGAACATGACCGGCATCTGCCACGTCATGATTTGAAGCAGACTAGGAGTCCGGCGCCCCGTCTTGCTTGAGCGACTGCGTTCTCCATTGGTTTTGGCTAGTAATCTTCGAATATTAACGAGTCCATCACGATGTGAAGAGAGACGGTGCAATCGGACAGTTTGGTCTGCTGCTGAGAGAATGCTGAAAAGCGCGAGGATAATGCCGCAGTACCAAGATGTGCGAATAGACCATGGTGACTTTTGGCCATTAGGCAATATATTGGGCCAGCTTCCTGTCGACGTGAGAACGCCGGCGAGCAGAGCAGACTAGGCTCAGTTAGTCGTGTGGTTTAGCAAAGCATGGAATTTTTGATCAAAATCAATGCATAGATGCTTCCAAGAGGACGCATTTCACGAAATTGAGAACAATTTTCACTTGCCACAACGCCGACAAAGTTGAGCTCACTCAGCTTGTTATCCCTCCACAGCACAGTAAGTTCATCCCTCTTTTCTTCGTCCTCAGTGTTGAGCAAAATCTCAATGGGATCGTAGGTGGATGGATCAGGCGCATAGATACCACCGCCAAAGAATTGCAGGACTTTCAAAACACTCCAGTTGGAATGGGGGTTTTGATTCGATGATCTCTCCTGTGATGAAGCTCTTAGCATTGGCGTTCGCTCATCAGTATCTCTATCCTCGACGTCTCGCTGGTGCGACATTATTGTAATATTCGATGTCGGTCCGACTTTAAAAGCGAATATCGCCTTGCAAGTAAAGGGAGGTTTTTTTTAAATTGCTTAACACTGCGGGGGGGGGGGGCTTGTTGGATCATAAACTACGTGTCCATGACGTACATCCTGGATGTGGTAGGTTTTGCCGAATGAAATCGATGCATGACCTTCCATCCGCCACCAACAATCTCCATGGAAACATGAAATACACCGCTGCCCAAAAATGTAACATTATCTATTTAAGTGAAAATTCGAAAGGGATTTTAATCAGCAGCTTTCAAATGCAGCCATAATGCTACAGGAAGCTGAAATCAAATGCTTGGGTGGTGATCCATGAAATTAGATTGAAGATTTTCTTGTAATCATAAAACAGCTAGTTGGTAACCCTTGAAAAGCAATTATAATCGCAGGATATGAGATCCCCATGTTGGGGTGGGATACTAGATACAATCCCTCGTGTCGTACGTGAGTTGGGAGCATAGAACAAGGTCGTGCTATTGTCATATTGCTCTCTTCAATCATCCTAATATACTTGGTTCGCTAATGGCTCTCTGATCGTAGGCCATCCTGCGTGTGCACGGCTCATATGTTCATGAATGATTTCCAAACCATAGTCTTCCTCACATGTGAAGCACCAATAGGCAGGACATCGACGTCCCGAGCAACTCAGATAATTGAGCCCTCTCGTTTTCTGCGTTAGCGTATTGCATCTTGGGATATTCCATTTCTTTCCTCAAGCGTATTGCATTCTCTAATTTCTGCTGGGTTTCAGCGTATTGTGGTGCTGCACCGATATGAGCAGTTCGTTCGGCCATATGACGTCCGTCTTCCTCTGCAATCTGAATTTTTTTTCAAGGCTGACCGACAAGACTCGCATTTCCATTGAGTTACAGCATCTGGAGCACCTCGTCCTATGAACTTCCGCACCATGTAGTGTTGTGCTTTGCCACATTCATAGCACCAAACGAAGACCCACAATCCATGTTCTTCGGCTGCTTTTTGGACACCAGTTACAGCATTAGCACCTTTTACAACTTGAGCATGAAGTGTAACATGCGGGCGACGTCAGCAGAACGGACAAAAAAGTGTTGTCATATTGATTATCATACCAGCATAGAATCCTGATGATGATGCGAGCAAACAGCGCCATCAGAGGCTCGTACAGAAGCTCGGTGACGCTGGCCGTCTGTGCGGAGGCCCTCCCGCTCCTCTCCCTCCCCAAATAGACTGCCCAAAGATAGAGCGCCCGGCGGCCCTCTGCGACTTAGAGCGCTGCTGTCCACACGGCGCTGTGCTTGACCCCCAGCCATCACACGCCGTGTCGCCGTGTTGCCGCGATGAAGGTGGTCCCGCGGGCAGAGGGCGATGCCCGTTTGGAACCAATGGTATTGTGCTAACAACCTCCTCAGCATGCTTGCAGGGAGATCCCGCAGTTATTTGGAGCGGGTCTATTTAAGCCAAGCTCCCAGTCTCTACAGTAGCCTAGATTGTAACACCCCGCTCTCACGCCCCTTACAACATGTGCCGATATACTACAGCAGACATCATTTATGTTCAATGTCAGAGACCCACTTAACATAAGATTGTAAAACGTCTTTATCGGAGGTGTGAAGAGTCTCCAAAGCCTAGACCACGATGCGAGAACTCTGTTTACGATTCCACTCTCGGCACACACCTTCCTTCGGAACGAACCGCTCCGTGCAAGTTCTGTCGAGACTCAGGTGCATCTGTTGGAGACGCAAGTTTTGAGGATGTAAGTTGAACTAGATATTTCCTTTATAATTATTCGTCTAATTATGTAATAGCATGATCTTCATAGATAAACGGCTCGAAAGGATATATGGATTTCAGTACCCGACATTAGCGTGTCGTTACATCGTCAACTATTGATCCAGCTTCGTCCCCTTATCTATACAGTACTGTTTAAGTTCTCGAAGAACGTCCATGCATTTGAGCCTGCCATACCAACAGCCCTCCATCAAACCTCCCAACGGTATGTTTTTAACTTCCAGGAATTAATTCTTAGCATATAGTTGTTTGATACGTGACTTTAAATCGTGAAATTTTTGAAGCTCCTCGTATGGCCTTTTACCCGTAATAACCTCGTATATCGCGCAGCCAAATGCAAAGATATCAGTCTTTCGACTTATATCTAGTGGAGATTCCTTGTAACTAAACCACTCATAACAAGTTCCTGCTTCTTCTCCATCAATGCTGCACCCCTCAAAGTCAATAATTTTTAGACGCCCATAAACTATAACCCAGTTATAACATCCAACGTCAGCATAGATTATCTCCTTACTATGCATATGTCGCATTCCCTCTACAGCTTCCTGTAGCCAGCAAATCTTCTAATTTAATAGAATCTCGTCTACTCCGCTTTCTTGAATTAATGTTCGAAGCAATTACCCACGTTCAAGAATAAGGCCGTTAGATACAACACCAAGACATCGTATAATATTTGCATGTATTCCTAGCCGATCAAATACTCGAAGCTCAACATTGATGCCTTCATCATAATACTCCTTTAGAATACTTTTGTTGTCGACTGCATATACCATTCCTAATCCGCCGGCCGCAAGGAATACAAGACGTTGATAGTTTATAGACGGGGTCGACTAGGGCTGGATATACTCCTTTATTATCTCCTGGGCCATGATCTCATTTTGCTTGTGCGTGGGACGAATTCGGTGTAGGCCCCTCGCGTAGGGTGTAGAGGGGAGGGCTATCGTTCAAGGGGCGAGCTCGTCGATGGGGTGTGCAGTCTTAAGCTGCGCGGGCGTGACGGGGGAGGAGGTGCGCTTTGGAGGATTGGAGGATGGTAGGACGCAGGCACACTGATTAGTAGAGGAGCCGCTTTATTCTTTCGTGAGTATGTGGCGAGAGTCAGTCGTTTTGCGGGCCTCGTCAATGCTGTAGATTGTGGTGCTGGTGGATGTTGACTGAATGTGCCGGCGCGCCCCTTCGAAGGCCCGAGGGTGACTACAAAGAGTTAGGAAATCTGCGGAGTTGCTTCAGCATCACTCTGATTGGATGCCTTCAATTGGAAGTACCGAGCCGCGTGGCGATCCCACATGAAATGAGCGCCACCTGCAGCCCCACAGCCAGCTATGACTTGTGAGCAGTGCTGTTGGACCTTCAGGCCCTAATTAGGGCGCTGACGGATTGCGATACCGATATACGCGTGATAGTGGCCATGTGTCGCACAATGTTCATTTTCGCTGAAACAAAGACTCTTCGCAAATCAGGGTTCAGGAATAGCTGTAGTACATAACTTAAAGAAATGCTAGAAAATTAAGGACGTATGGACGTTTGTTTATTGCTTCAGAGTCAAGGTACCAATAGTTTGTTCCATTACGGCGGTTGTTCCGTTACGGGTGGATGCACTTTACCTTGTATGAATTTATGTGCTTGGCTCCATGACCCTTAGAATGCTACACGTATCACCAACCACAAGATAGTGAATTCGATAACTCTACTTTGCACTATCCTTCCACGTGTAGCGGAAAACCCTGCGTGGCGGCATGCTAGTTACACTACCCACCACAACAATGTCAAACACAGCCGAGAGGCCTAGCGAATCTCGGGATAGAGACCTTGACTGTACTGCTTCCTCTGCGTCTGGTGTTATTAGCAAAAAGCTCTTGCGAAGCCAGCAATACCACAATTTGTTGCCAGCATGCACGAGAGCCCTGTCTCGGTCAGCCTCGGAAATTCTAGAAGATTTGTGCATATATCTCAGAGTCCGTAAGGCTATATAAGGATGCACAAAGAGTCTATCCCGAGCGTCCTAAAACCCGGGCGCCCCTTTGGCGTGACTCACTCCCACAGCCTGCGCCTCACCGCGATCCTGCAGCAGTCGGACGACTTCCTTGTGACCTTCTTCTGTGGCTGCCTGCAGTGGGCTCATGTATTCAGCACCAGGGGCATTAAGATTAGCGCCATGTTTTAGGAGCAGTTGAACAGCTTTCGAGGCTCCTAACCACGACGCTGCGATCAGCGCGTTTCCGTAATTGTCATCGGCCGAGTTAGCGTCAGCTCCAGCTTCAAGTAGAAGACCTATAACACAATCGCAATCTCCCTCTATAGCCGCAAGGAGTGCACTGCCATATTCTCCTCCTTGCGCATTGATGTTGGCACCTCGATCGAGTAGCAGTTTCACGATCTGCTCGTGGCCTGCGAGTGCAGCTCCGTAGAGTGGATTCCCGTAGTCATCGTCTTCAGCATTAACGTCTGCGCCTTCTTCGAGTAACAACTTCACAACTTGCTCATGACCCTCTTCGACAGCAGCTTGTAGGGCGTTCCCATACTCCCCGCCATACGCGTTAATGTCAGCTCCTGTGTCAAGCAACAATCGTACAAGCTGTTGATGCCCTTCTTTTGCAGCTGCTTGCAGCGCGTTTCCGTATTCCCCACTCTGCGCGTTAACGTCGGCGCCTCGATCGAGAAGTAACTTCACTGTCTGCTCGTCGCCCGCTAGCGCAGCTCCGTAGAGTGGATTCCCGTAGTCATCATTTTCAGCGTTGATGTCTGCGCCTCTTTTGAGCAGGAGTTCAACAGCCTGCAAATCACCCCTCCAAGAGGCTGCCTAGAGAGCTTGATTTTGCCGTTCATGTTTTGCGTCCAGATCGTCGCAAGACCTGGAGCACTCAGTCAGCTTCTCATATCACCTGATCTTATGGACGATAGTCAATGATGTGAGCAGAACATACAAGGTATCAAGCCCCAAGGCAAGTTCTATCATGGTCCTTAGATTGTGCACACTCGACAGAACACTCGAAACTCTTTGGTTTCGAGATGCCCACTTTGATCGCATATCAAGCGCAACAGCCCGTTTCTTATTTTCAAGCTCATCTTTGATCCACTCTGCAGCGATTCTGTATTGATCCAAAGCGCCGCAGACTGTGTCTGATGTCTGAGAAGAAGTGGGGCAGAGTTCATCAAAGTCCTTAGCCTGTAGCTGTATCTTCAAGCTGATCAGCAGATTATATAAGCTTGACAGCTTGAGTGTGAGGCGATCGCGATCTGTAGACATGCTATCTTCGTTGCTCAGCAATAAAAGCAGCTGTGCTGTGAATTGGATAGTGCAGTCAAGGCTAGCTTTGCAGGTCGTGGGATCCATGTTTCACCGGGTCGATTTTCTGTGAGGGAAGGAGAACATGCACTAGAGTGTGCGGCATTAGGCTACTACATTGTTTATAATAAGAAGTGTTTAAAACTAGTCTACTTCAGGCTTAAATCGATCGGGCCATCCCCGCATCGGTAGTCCAAACGCCAAACAGTGGTAGCATGTAAACGAATGGTACGGCCAATATAGCCATACATCAGCGCAAGATTCTTAAGAGGGAACTGACATCTGCGCGGCTTTGGATTGATCACGACGGACTTAGATATCGGATGGCTGCACAAGTTGGCATCTAACATACAATAAGTTTAGTGCTGATTTGATTGTCTACCCGAGCCAGATTGTCATTAGATATAACTAGGACGCGTTCTGTACTAACACGAATCATGCTCAAAGAGGCTCTGCATAGCGCCTCGTTCGAGCTACGCAAGCCGGATGTAGAGCGCTGGTGTCAGCATTGCTAGCATACCGCTAGTCCCTTTTTAACATTTACGTACAGGCACGAAGTGGGTCTCTCGCTTAACGATCCCGCCCGACGTAAGGTCTGTCCCTCCGTAACGAAAAACCTGGTGTACCGAAAGCGACTAATTAGAACGCAAAGATCGCGGACTTTCCCTTTAACCTTGCAATTTTATTGGTCGTTTTCGGTATACCGGGTTTTTCGCTACGTAGGGACAGACCTTAGCTTCTAATGTGTAAGTTGTTGGCAGCCGTCGCTCTCGCGCAAACTGACAGGTCGTCCGAAACCTGGCTTAAGATCTCTAACTTGGTGTAGGAGAAAGTATGCCTTGTATGAATTTATGCGCTTGGCTCTATATCCCTTAGAATGCCGCACGTATTACTAACTACAAGATAGTGAATTTGATTACTCTACTTTGTAGCAATTTTCTTAGAGAAATTTAGATATTACATATTTCAAATTCTTCTTTGCGAATCCTAACAAAATAATAAAATAACTATATAGCTATAACTTAGCTAGAAACTATATACTAAAGACCTTTCTACTACTTAGTAGAAGTATACGTAGAAATATTCTTTTAAATAGTAGTAGTATATATAGTAATACTTAAACTTGTTTTTAGATAAATAGGACCTAGTTAATCTATAGAGAGTATCCTATTCTTATATAAATAGCTACTAAATATAAATTTAGTAGTATTATTTATTATTAGGAGGTAGCTAGAAGACAATAGTACTTACCGTAGGCTATAGGAGATAGTAAAGGGATAACAGATAGTATTCGATAGTACTACTAGTATCTAAGGGAGAATAATACTTGCTTTACTCTCTTCGCAAGTATCGAGCCTAAAATAGGGTTGCCTGTTATTAACTACAAAGGACCTCTAGGGTGTTAGTAGATCAAGAAGTAATATGTTACGATAGTAACAAGAGAAAACTAGATAGAACTAATTAGCCTACACTTAGCTACTAACAAAGTATAGGATAAGTAGGGTAACAACCTATAGGATAATAGAATTAATTAGGAAGCTAACTACAATTAGGACACGTAATAAATTCGTAAATTTATAATCTTAGTAAATACAAAGTCGCGAAGCTATTATATAACAAATTTAAGAATTCGCGATCTTAGTAAAAACAAAGTAGTAAAGCTGCTAAGATAATATAAGTATATAGTTAGTAGTAATACGTATTATTAAGATAGTATTAGTAATTTAATCCTTTAACTATAGAACGCTAATACAAGATAGTTACAAAATATCTTCTATTATTATTAGTTATTATAGATTACTATACAAGCTTTTGTTATTATCTCCTAATCTACTAACTTTTACAAGATAAGATACTATAGTTAATAATAGTAGGCCTATAACACTTTACTAATTTAGTGTTATAGCTATAATAAGAGAAAACTAATTTAAGCTAGTTAGCCCTACTATAGATAACAAAAGTATATACAACCTATAAAGTAATAAACTTAACTAAGAAGCTAACTATAATAGAGATACGTAACAAATTCGCAATTTGTAATCTTAGTAAATATAAAGTATAAAGCTAAAATACGTAATAAATTTACAATTCGCGATCTTAGTAAATACAAAGTATAAAGCTAAAATACGTAATAAATTCGCGATTTGCGATCTTAGTAAATATAAAGTATAAAGCTAGCTAAGGGACCTAAGTATATAGTTAGTAGTAATACCTATTATTAGGATAGTATTAGTAATTTAATTATTAACTACGAGCGACAATATATTAATATCGTAAGAATTATTCTATTATTATAAGCTTATTATAGATTATAATACAAACTTTTGTTATTACTTCCTAATCTACTAATAACTAAAAGGTTACTAGGAAATCGACCCTAGGTAACCTATTATACCTTACTAATTTAGTTATTAAGAGGAGTAAAGCGTAAGTAGCGTATAGTCTAGCTAATATAATAGTAGAAAGTTTAACTAAATAAGTAGCTAAAGTACCTATAAGTAGTTACTTAATAGATAATATAGTATAGAAGGTAATTAAAGATTATATAAATAACCTAATCTCTAAAAAAGAAGATATAAAAATAGTAATTAATACTCTAAAAATATAGAACAAAGAACTACAAGACTATTTAAAGTAAAATAAGGTATAAATTAAAGCTATTATTAAAGGACAAAACTAGATAGAATTAATTACTTAAAGACTAGAGATAAGTGTAATAAAGAAGCTACTTAAGATACTAGTTATAATAGGCTACCTATCGTTAACTATAGGCACCTATTAAAGAAGTTAGTAGATTAAGAGTTAATATTAAAAGCTTGTATTAGGATCTATAATAACTATAAATAATAGAAGATATTTTGCAACTATCTTGTATTAGCGTTCTATAGTTAAAGGATTAAATTACTAATATTATCCTAATAATACGCATCCTACTAACTATATACCTAGGCTTCTTAGCTAACTTTATACTTCGTATTTACTAAGATCGCAAATTGTAAATTTATTACGTACTTAGCTTTATACTTTATATTTACTAAGATCGCAAATTATAAATTTATTACGTACTTAGCTTTATACTTTGTATTTACTAAGATTGTAAATTATAAATTTATTACGTGTCCCTATTATAGTTAGCTTCCTAATCTAGTTTGTTCCCCTATAAGTTATATGCGTCGTTATTATCTATAGTAAGGCTAATTAGTTTAAATTAGTTTTCCTTTATTATAGCTATAACACTATTCTCCTCTCTAGGTAGGTTCTTATTCTTCTATCCTAGGCCTAAGGTTATTAGTCTAGTTTTTTTATTTATCTCTAGTTCTTTATTATTCTCTATATCTTCGCGTTCTAATTACAATAAACTTCTTTTTATTACTTGTATTATTTATAATAGGGTTAAAATATTTCCTTACGCCTATTATACTTAATTAAAACTTACTTATCTTATATCTTTAAAGGATAGTAAATACTATAATAAGTATATTATAGCTAATATTTAATATAAGTATATACTATCTAGTATTTCTCTTATAGAGTATAAGTATTTAATTTCTATATAGTCTCTTCTTACTAAGTTATATAAGGTAAGCTATTAACTAAGCTTAAGAGATACTATTATTATAGCTTATAGAGGCTAAAGCTAAGTATAAGCTAACTCTTTATAAGCTAGTAAATCTTTATTCTTATATTAAGTATCTTTATAAAATAAAGGCTTATAATAACGCTAAATTATCTAAATAGTCTTGTGCCTTAGAGGCTAAGATAGACCTTAAGGATATAGTCTAGGCTATTCTAGCTCTTATTATATTAGACGTTCCTAACGCTTTTCTATTTAGTACTAGTAGTACTAATTTTCTTAGTTTACTATAAGGCGCTCTAGAAGGTTTTAACTTTAGAACTCTTCTAGTTTCTTAAGGTAATTAAGATTGTCTTCTAGTTCCTATATTTTTTCTTATAGTTGTCCTTTTTTATTTATACCTATCTATTCTACTAAATAGTAGTTTCTTCTATTATAGAATTAGTACTATAGGATTTCTTTAACTTTCTACTCTTTTTATTCTCTATACGTGTCTACTTTATATACTAGTAGTTCTACTTCTTATAGTACCTATTCTAGTAAAGCTACGTAGAATATTAGGTGTATCCTTATCTTATTTAGTAGCTTTAATTTAAATATAACTAGTATAACTTCTTTCTTAATTTTATATAGTCTTATCTTAACGTAGTCTAATTTTAGACTTAGTTATTTACTCTTAATATTCTTTTATACTAACTATACTTTTTTTCCTTTTTTAAATTAAGGTCTTTTTTTATACTTTCTATTATAGTACTTTACTATCTAATTATATAGAAATTCTATATCTTGTCTTAATAAGTTGTATATATCTTTAAGTCTATTAGTAAAGTTTTCTCCTTTTAGAGACTAAGATATCTAATTTCTTAGTATCTAGTATATATTAAGTTTAAATCTATAGTTCGCGAAAAAGAGTAATATTCCTATTACTATATTCTTTACGCTATTATATACTAACTATGCTATAGGTAATAGCTATACCTAATTATTCTAGTTGTAGTTAAGGTAGTATCTTAAGTATTACTCTACTATTTAATTTATTCGTTCTAATTATCTATCTATCTATAGATAATATACTATAGATATTATATATTATATTCCTAATTGCGCTATTATTATTCTCTATAGTTTTAATATAAATCGTATATCTCTATCTATAATAATCTTGTCTAGTAGTCTATATTAACTAATTATAGTTCCTAGAACTTAGTATATAGTAACCTTTATCCTACTTTTCTCTTTATATAGTTTAAAGTATAAGTACTTTATAAGTTTATCTACTATTATTAAGATTCTATTATACTTAACTCCTAATATTAGGTCTTTAGACTTAGGTAACTTCGTAATAAAGTCTATTATAATAACTCCTTATAGTTATTCTAGTATTTCTACTAGTTATAGTATTCTATATAGTACGTGTCTACTATATTTATTTCTCTAATATTCTATATAGTCTTATAGTACTTCTATTACTAATTATCTTACTTTTAGGATATAATAGTCTTATAGTAGTCTATCTAATATTTTATTAATTTCTTAGTAACTATATACTAGTAGTTTATAGAATTATTATATAAATTCTTTCTAAATCTTTCTTAGAATATATATTCTTTTGTAGGCCTATATAAATCTATCTTTAATTTCTAATTTCTCTATTTCTTTAGATACTTCCTTTATTACTTTCTAAATCTATTTATTTAGCTTGCTACTTATTCTTTTAAGTGTTACAGCTATTTTAAGTATATTTAGGACTAGATATCCTTCTTTATTCTTAATTAGAACTATACTAGTAGTACTTACTTCTTCTTATAAGTCTAGTCTTCTACTAAGGGCGTCTATAAACTAATTATCTTTCCCTTTTATATATATAATTTCTATATTAAATATTAATAGGAATTCCTACTATCTTATATAGTATTATAATAATTCTTTATTTATTATAAATCTTATAAGATTCTTATAGTCTATATAAACCTTTATCTAATATTTTACTCCTTATAGGTATACTCTCTATTATTTAAATACTTTATAAATTACTAGTATCTCTTTATTATAGATTAAGTAGTTAAGTTCTACTATTTTTATTTTCTTAGAGAAGTATTTAACTAAATATTCTTTTCTAGTTTCTAGGTCTTTCTATATTAGTGCTATTCTATAAACTAAGTTAGATATATCTATTTTTACTATTACTAGTAGGTCTAGGTTATATATTCTAATAACTAGATTTTCTATAAACTTTCGTTTAATCTTTTTAAATACTTTATCGCATTCTTTTATCTATTTAAATAGTATATCTTTTTTTATAAGTCTTAATATTAGTTCTATATCTTTAGAATATCTTACTATTAGCTTTCTATAAAAGTTAGCTAGCCTATAAAATTATTATACCTCTTTTAGGTTTCTTAGTGTTAACTATTTGTTAATTAATCTAATCTTTTCTAGGTTAATCTTAATTTTTCCTAGTTTAATAATAAATCCTAGGAAATCTATTTCCTTTATATAGAACTCGCATTTTCTTATTTTAAGAAATAATTTATTTTCTACTAGTTTTTCTAGTACTTTATATATATATTGTACGTGTTCCTCCTCTATTTCTAAGAATATAAGGATATCGTCTAGGTATATAAATATAAATATATCTAAGTACTCTCTTAGTACTATATTAATTCTTTCTTAGAATACTACTAGTGCGTTTATTAAACTAAATAGTATAACTAAGTATTTATATAGTCTATACTATATTCTAAATACTATTTTCTATTTATTACTTTCTTTAATTCTAATTTAGTAGTAGGCGTTTTAGATATCTAGCTTAGTAAAGATTTTTACTCTTTATAGCCTATCTTATATTCTATCTATTTATAGTAATAGGTATTAGTTTTTATTTATAATTACGTTAGTTTTCTTAAAGTCTACGTAAAGTCTTTTATTATTTATTCCTTTCTTATCTACAAATATAAGTCTATACACTACTAAAGATTTTAATTCTTTTATCTATCTCTTTTTTATTACGTTCTAGATAAATATTTATTTAATTTTAGACTCTTCTTCTATTTTTCTATAGACTAGGCTCTAATCTATATCTTTATCTTCTTTTAGCTCTATCGCTAAGTCCTATAGTTAATATTCTAGAAGATAATCTTCTAGTTTTATAAGCTATTTTTCCTATTTCTTATATTTTTTAAGGAATTCTCCTTTGTAAGTACTTATATTAGCCTTTAATATATCTATTTTAGAGTAACTAATCTTTTCTATTCTCTAGTTAATATATAGGTTAGTTATCTATAACTATAGTATACCTAATATAATATCTTATTTATTATTAATTGTTATTATATCTATAACTATATTCTTAATTATTATCTCTTCTAGTTCTAATATAGAGAGAACTGTCTTAAACCTAATAGGTTCTTAGAATAGTTTTCTTTTAATTATACTTAATTATTAAAGGTATTTCTTTATTATATACTTTATTTCTTATGTTTCTATAAACTTCTTTAATATAAAGTTCCTTGTAGCTCTACTATTAATTATTAATTATACTTTCCTTCTTTAGTATATACTTATTTTTATAATATATAGGCCTCCTATACTTTCTAGCTTTTTTTACTTAGGCAACTTTGTAAATTATCTATCTATCTATAGCTATAACCTTATTTTAAGTTTATATTCTTTGTATTTTAGATATTTATTATTTATATATTTATACTATAGTCCTCCTTAGATATATTTCTTTACTAATTTAGATCTAGGTCTTACTACTACGTATCTATCTTCTAGGATTATTTCCTATCCTTAGATATTTTCTACTAGAATTACTCTTATATAGTTATAGCCTCTTCTTCTTATAAGCTATATATTATTATTTGCCTTAGAGTTTCTATATATAATATAGTTCTTATCTAGGTATAATATCTATAATACTTTAAAGTATACTAGATATTCTAGATCTATTATTTTATTATCCCCTTCCTAGTATTTACTTTTACTAAGTACGTTTATTATTAAGATATAGTATACTACTAGTACTCTTAGTATATAAGCTTTATTAATCTATTACGTCTTTTTTATAAAGTATTACTATTCTATTTATATAAGTATTCTTCTTACTATAACTATATATTACTTTATCTATTCTTAAAATAGTATAAACTTTATTTCTTTAGGATTATATTCTTTCTAGTCTTTATACACTTCCTCTATACTTATAACTAGTAAGTATTTTTAAATAAACTTCTATTCTTTATTTTATTCCTCTATATCTATTATTATATAGCTATTATAGCTATATATTATTAGCTAAGTATACTCTATTTTTTTTATACTAACTTATTTCTTACTTCTTTATAGTCCTTTAGAGGTAGCTGTAGTAGTCTCTTTATCTAGTACTAGTCCTTTAGCCTAGATTAATAGTACTAGGGGCTCTTCTCTTTCTAAATCTTCTATTAGTAAGTCTATTACTTAGGCTATCTCTTTTAGCTAAGCTTTTATTCTTTCTTTTATTATAGCTACTTTATATTACTATTTCTATAGAAACTATACTACTCCTTATTTACTAAAAAGATATATATAGTAGTTATTATTATAATAAAAAGTTTAATAGAGTATTACGTATTATACTTCTTTACTCTTAGCTACCTTCTCTTAAAGTTTAGCTTATACTTATAGTACTTCTTTCTTCTTTTTAGTTATCTTTAACTAAGTTTCTTTCTTTAAGTCTTTACTTTTATAGTTCTTTATAAAGTATCTTAGTTTCTTATATTTATAGTATACTATATCCTTCTTCTTTTATAATTAGTAGTCTTTTATATAGTAGCCTAGCTTACTATAGTTAAAGTATATAAAGTCTTTATTTTTCTTCTTTTTCTTATCTTTATTAGTATTAAGGACTATAGGGTCTCCTTTATTATAGTTCTAGGTATAACCTTTATATTTATTTTTCTTCTATTTTTAAAAATTATTATTAATTTATATTACCTATTACTTTAGAGCTTCTAGTATCTTTAGTTTTTCTATATAGATTATCTTATATTAGATTTTAGAGTTTAGTCTTTATTTAAATTATAATATTAAGGCTAACTTATTCTATTCTATATTTTACAATAGTTATTTAAATTATAATATATACTTAGGAATACTCTAACTTTATATAAGCTTTTCTAGCTACTCTTCTACTTATTAGGTAATATCTATATCCCTAAATACTACTCTTATTTGTTTAGTAAAGTATTTATAACTTCTAAAGATAGCTCTAGTTTTATCTTTCTAGGTTATTAGAGAGTATATTATATAATCTATCTAGTAAAGTTTATACTATCTTATTACGTCTTCTTTAAGGTATAGTCTAATATATATTACCTTCTTTTCTTCTATATTAAAGTGTAGTACTTATATATCTATCTAAAGTTATACTAATATAATAAAGAGTCTTAGTTTCTCTCTTATTCTATTAAACCTCTTAAAAATAAGTATCTTTAGTAGTTTCTTTATTGTACTTATTTCTAGTTATTATATAATAAGTTCTATCTAGTTCTAGCCTTTAATAATAGCCTTAATCTATACGTTATTTTACTTTATATAATCTTAAAGCTCTTTGTTCTATATTTCTAAAGTATTAATTACTATTTTTATATCTTCTTTTTTAGAAATTAGATTGTTTATATAGTTCTTAATATCCTTCTATACTATATTATCTAACTTATAACTACTTATAAGTACTTTAGCTACTTTTCTATTTAAACTTTCTACTATTATATTAGCTAGACTATACACTACTTATACTTTACTTCTTATAATAACTAAATTAGTAAGGTATAATAGGCTACCTATTATTAACTATAGGTACCTATTAAAAAAGTTAGTAGATTAAGAGTTAATATTAAAAGCTTATATTAGGATCTATAATAACTATAAATAATAGAAGATGTTTTATAACTATCTTATATTACTATTCTATAGTTAAAGGATTAAATTACTAATATTATCCTAATAATACGCATCCTACTAACTATATACCTAGGCTTCTTAGCTAACTTTATACTTTGTATTTACTAAGATCGCGAATTACAAATTTATTACGTACTTAGCTTCGTACTTTATATTTACTAAGATCGCGAATTATAAATTTATTATATACTTAGCTTTATACTTTATATTTACTAAGATTATAAATTATAAATTTATTACGTATTCTTATTATAGTTAGCTTCTTAATCTAGTTTATTCCCCTATAGGTTATATACGTCGTTATTATCTATAGTAAGGCTAATTAGTTTAAATTAGTTTTCTCTTATTATAGCTATAACACTAGTCTTTAAGAAGTTTAATAGAATAAGAGAAAAACTAAAACCTTTTATAGTATTAGTATAACTCTAGATAGATATATAAGTACTACACTTTAATATAGAAGAAAAGAAGGTAATATATATAGGATAATACTTAGAAGAAGATATAATAAGATAGTATAAACCTTACTAGATAGATTATATAATATACTCTCTAATAACCTAGAAAGATAAAACTAAAGTAATTTTTAAAAGTTATAAGTACTTTACTAAATAAATAAGAGTAGTATTTAGAGATATAGATATTACCTAATATACTAAAAAAAAGCTTAAGAGACTTATATAGTAAAAAAGTATTTCTAAATATATATTATAGTTTAAATAACTATTATAGAATATAGAATATAATAAATTAGCTCTAATATTATAATTTAAATAAAGATTAAATAAAAAAATCTAATATAAGATAATTTATATAGAAAAACCTAGAATACTAATATAATAAAGGTTCTCTAAACACTTAAGACTCTTGTAAACTCTAGTACGAGTTAAGGGGGTAAAGCTAATATACTAAAGATTATAACATTATATAGTTATAGTTTAAAGTAGAGCTAATATACTATATAGGCGTATAAAAGGCTTAATACTTGTAAAGAGAGTAAAGTAAGTATTATTCTCTTTTAGATACTAGTAGTACTATTAAATACTATCTATTATCTCTTTACTATCTCCTATAGCCTATAGTAAGTACTATTATCTTCTAGCTACCTCTTAATAACTAGAAGCCCTAAAGTAATAAGTAATCTAAATTAATAATAACTTTTAAGAATAGAAAAAGAATAAGTATAGTAACTAACTTAGAAACTAGGATACTAGAGACCTTATAATCCTTAAAACTAATAAAGATAAAAAGAAAAAGAAGAATAAAGACTTTATATACTTTAATTATAGTAAAAAAGGCTACTATATAAAAGACTACTAATTATAAAAAAAAAAGATATAGTATATTATAAGTATAAAAAACTAAGATACTTTATAAAAGACTATAGAAGTAAAGACTATAAGAAAGATAAAGAAATATAGTTAAAAATAACTAAAAATAAGAAAGAAGTTATAAAAGGCTTACTAGAGTTAACTTCCTAGTAACTTATAGTTATTAGTAGATTAAGAGGTAATAATAAAAGCTTATATAGTAATCTATAATAAGCTAAAAATAATAGAAGATATTTTATAGCTATCTTAGTATTATTACTTGTAGTTAATAATTAAATTACTAATACTATCCTAATAATAGATATTACTACTAACTATATACTTAGGTTCCTTAGCTAGCTTTGTACTTTATATTTACTAAGATTATAAATTATAAATTTATTACGTACTTAGCTTTATACTTTATATTTACTAAGATTATAAATTGCGAATTTATTATATATCTCTATTATAGTTAGTTTCTTTATTAAGTTTATTACTTTATAAGTTGTACGTACTTTTATTATTTATAGTAGAGCTAACTAGCTTAAATTAGTTTTCTTTTATTATAGCTATAATACTATTCTCTTCTTTAGATAGGTTTTTATTTCTCTACCCTAGGCTTAAAGTTATTAGTCTAGTTTCTTTATTTATTTCTAGTTCTTTATTATTCTCTATATCTTCTTATTTTAATTATAATAAACTTCTTTTTATTACTTATATTACTTGTAATAGAGTTAAAATATTTCCTTATACCTATTATACTTAGTTAAAGCTTACTTACCTTATATCTTTAAAAGATAATAAGTATTATAGTAAGTGTATTCTTACTAATATTTAATATAAATATACTCTATTAAGTATTTCTCTTACTAAGTATAAGTACTTAATTTCTATATAGTCTCTTCTTACTAAGTTATATAGGGCGAGCTATTAATTAGGCTTAAAAGATACTATTATTATAGCTTATTAAAGCTAAAGCTAAGTATAAGCTAACTCTTTATAAGCTAGTAGATCTTTATTCTTATATTAAGCGTTTTTATAAATTAAAAGCTTATAATAACACTAAATTATCTAAATAGTCTTATACCTTAGAAGCTAAGATAGACCTTAAGGACGCTATAGAGGCTACTTTAACTCTTATTATATTAAGTATTTCTAATATCTCTCTATTTATTATTAGTAGTACTAATTTTTTTAGTTTACTATAAAGCGCTCTAGAAGGTTTTAACTTTAGAACTCTTCTAGTTTCTTAGAGTAGTTAAGGTTATCTTCTAGTTCCTATATATCTTCCTATAGTTATCCTTTTTTATTAGTACCTATCTATTTTACTAAGTAGTAGCTCTTACTATTATAGAACTAGTATTGTAAGATTTTCTTAACTTTTTATTCTTCTTATTCTCTATAGATATCTACTTTATATACTAGTAGTTCTATATTTTATAGTACTATTTTAAGTAGTACTACGTAGAAAGTTAGGTATATCTTTATTTTATTTAGTAGCTTTAATTTAAATATAACTAGTATAACTTCTTTTTTAATTTTATATAGTTCTATTTTAACGTAATCTAGTTTTAAACTTAGTTATTTACTTTTAATATTCTTTTATATTAACTATACTTTTTCTCTCTTTCTAAATTAGGGTCCCTCTTTATATTTCTTATTATAGTACTTAGCTATTTAATTATATAGGAATTTTATATCCTATCTTAGTTAATTATATATATCTTTAAGTCTATTAGTAAAGTTTTTTCTTCTTAAGGACTAAGATATCTATAGTCTTAGTATTCTATATATATTAGAGTTAAATCTATAGTTTATAAAGAAAGGTAATACTCTTATTACTATATTCTTTATACTATTGTATACTAGTTATACTATAAGTAGTAACTATACCTAATTATTCTAGTTATAGTTAAAGTAGTATCTTAAGTACTATTCTACTATTTAATTTATTTATTCTAATTATCTATCTATTTATAGATAGTATACTATAGATATTTTATATTATATTCTTAATTATACTATTATTATTCTCTATAGTTTTAATTTAAATTTTACGTCTCTATTAGTAATAATCTTATCTAGTAGTCTATATTAACTAATTATAGTTCTTAGGACCTAGTATATAGTAACTTCTATCTTACTTTTTTCTTTATATAGTTTAAAGTATAAGTACTTTATAAGTTTATCTACTATTATTATAATTCTATTATACTTAACTCTTAATATTAAGTCTTTTAACTTAGGTAGCTTTGTAATAAAGTCTATTATAATAACTCCTTATAGTTATTCTAGTACTTCTACTAGTTATAGCTTCTTATATAGTATATATCTACTATACTTATTTTTATAATATTTTATATAGTCTTGTAGTACTTCTATTACTAGCTATTTTACTTTTAGGATATAGTAGTCTTATAGTAACCTATCTAGGGTTTTATTAATCTCTTAATATTTATATACTAGTAATTTATAGAATTGTTATATAAATTCTCTCTAGATTTTTCTTAAGATATATATTCTTCTATAAGCTTATATAAGTTCTTCTTAAGTCTTTAGTTTCTTTATTTCTTTAGATACTTCTTGCGTTATTTTCTAAATCTATTTATCTAGCTTACTACTCTTTCTTTTAAGTATTACAGCTATTTTAAGTATATTTAAGACTAAGTATCCTTCTTTATTCTATACTAGAACTATACCTATAGCGTTTATTTCTTTTTTTATAGGTCTAGTCTTCTACTAAAGGTATTTATAAATTAGTTATCTTTTCCTTTTATATATATAATTTCTAAATTAAATATTAATAGGAATTCCTACTATCTTATATAGTATTATAACAATTCTTTATTTAGTATAAATTTTATTAGATTCTTATAATCTATATAGACCTTTATTTTATATTTTACTCCTTATAAGTATACTCTCTATTACTTAAATACTTTAGAGATTACTAGTATTTCTTTGTTATAAATTTAGTAGTTAAGCTCTATTAGTTTTATTTTCTTAGAGAAGTATTTAACTAGATATTTTTTTTTAGTCTTCTAATCTTCTTGTATTAGTGCTATTCTATAGACTAAGTTAGATACGTCTATTTTTACTATTACTAGTAGGTCTAGGTTATATATTCTAATAACTAGGTTTTCTATAAACTTTCTTTTATCTATTTAAATAGCGTATTCTTCTTTATAAGCTTTGTTATTAGTTCTATATCTTTAAACTATCTTACTATTAACTTTCTATAAAAGTTAGCTAGTCTATAAAATTATTATACCTCTTTTAGGTTCTTTAGTGTTAGCTATTTATTAATTAACTTAATATTTTCTAGGTTAATCTTAATTTTTCCTAGTTTAATAATAAATCTAAGGAAGTCTATTTCTTTTATATAGAATTTGTATTTCTTTATTTTAAGAAATAACTTATTTTCTACTAGTTTCTCTAGTACTTTGTATATATATTATATATATTCTTCCTCTATTTCTAAGAATATAAAGATATTATCTAGGTATATAAATATAAATACGTCTATGTACTCTCTTAATACTATATTAATTCTTTCTTAGAAAGCTACTAGTATATTTATTAAGCTAAAAAGTATAACTAGATATTTATATAATCTATATTATGTTCTAAACGCTATTTTCTATTTATTACTTTCTTTAATTCTAATTTAGTAATAGGCGTTCTAGATATCTAGTTTTATAAAGATCTTTACTTTTTATAGCCTATCTTGTATTTTATATATTTATAGTAGTAGATATTAGTTTTATTTATAACTACGTTAGTTTTCTTAAAATCTACGTAAGGTCTTTTATTACTTATTCCTTTTTTATCTATAAATATAAGACTATATACTACTAAGGATCTAGAGTCTTATATCTATCTTTTCTTAATTATATTTTTAATTAATACTTATTTAGTTTTAGATTCTTCTTCTATTTTTCTATAAACTAGGCTCTATCTTATATTCTTTTCTTCCTCTAGGTCTATTACTAAATCTTATAGCTAATATTCTAGAAAGTAGTCTTTAGGTTCTATAAGTTACTTTTCCTATTTTTTATATTCTTCTAGGAATTCTTCTCTATATATACTTATATTAGCTTTTAATATATCTATTTTATAGTACTTAATTTGTTCTATTCTCTAATTAATATATAAGTTAGTTATTTATAACTATAGTATTTCTAGAATTATATCTTGTTTATTATTAATTATTATTATATCTATAACTATATTTTTAATCTTTATTCTTTCTAGTTCTAGTGTAGAGGGAACTGTTTTAAACCTAATAGGTTTCTAGAATAGTTTTCTTTTAATTATACTTAACTATTAATAGTATTTCTTTATTATATAATATATTCCTTATATTTCTATAAACTTCTTTAATATAAAGTTCTTTATAGCTCTACTATTAATTATTAATTATACTTTCTTTTTTTAGTAGGTACTTATTTTTATAATATATAAGCCTTTTAAACCTTCTAGCTATTCTTGTTTAGGCTTTTTTATAAATTATCTATTTTTCTAGAGCTATAGCCTTACTTTAAGTTTGTATTCTTTGTATTTTAGATATTTATTATAAATATATTTATACTATAGTCTTTCTAGGACGTATTTCTTAGATAATTTTAGTCCTAGCCTTACTACTAAGTATCTATCTTCTTAGTTTATTTCTTATCCTTAGATATTTTCTACTAGAATTACTCTTATATAATTATAGCCTCTTCTTCTTATAAGCTATATATTATTATTTACTTTAGGGTTTCTATATATAATATAATTCTTATCTAAGTATAATATCTATAATACTTTAAAGTATACTAGGTGTTTTAAATCTATTATTTTATTATCTCCTTCTTTGTATTTGTTTTTCCTAAGTATATCTATTATTAAAATATAGTATACTATTAGTATCCTTAGTATATAGGCTTTATTAATCTATTACGTTTTTCTTATAAAGTATTACTATTCTCTTTATATTAGTATTCTTCTTACTACTACTATATATTACTTTATTTATTCTTAAAATAGTATAAACTTTATTTTTTTAGAGTTACGTTCTTTCTAGTCTTTATACACTTTTTCTATACTTATAACTAGTAAGTATTTCTAACTAAACTTTTATTCTTTATTTTATTCTTCTATATTTATTATTATATAGCTATTATAGCTATATATATCTAGCTAGGTATATTCTATATCTCTTATACTAATCTATTTCTTACTTTCTTATAGTTCTTTAGAAGAAGCTATAGTAGTCTCTTTATCTTATACTAGTTCTTTAGCCTAGATTAATAAAATCTAGGTTTCTTCTCTTTTTAAGTCTTTTGTTAGTAAGTCTATTACGTATACTATTTCTTCTAGCTACGCTTTTATTCTTTCTTTTATTACTACTACTTTATTCTTTTATAAAAAATATCCTACTCTTTACTTTCTAGAAAGATATATATAGTAGTTATCTTTATAATAAAAGGTCTAATAGAGTATTATATATTATATTTCTTTACTCTTTACTACTTTCTTTTAAGGCTTAGCCTATACTTTTAGTACTTCCTTTTTACTTTTAGTTATCTTTAACTATATTTCTTTATTTTTCTTATAGTCTTTACTTCTATAGTCTTTTACAAAGTATCTTAGTTTTCTATATTTATAATATACTATATCTTTTTTTTTCTATAATTAGTAGTCTTTTACTTAGTAGCTTTTCTTATTATAATTAAAATACGTAAAGTCTTTATTCTTCTTTTTCTTTCTATCCTTATTAGTATTAAAGATTATAGGGTCTCTAGTATCTTAGTTTTTAGGTTAGTTACTATATTTATTCTTTTTCTATTCTTAAAAGTTATTATTAATTTAGATTACCTATTATTTTAGAGCTTCTAGTGTCCTAGGTTTCTCTATATAAATTATCTTGTATTAGATTTTTTTATTTAATCTTTGTTTAAATTATAATATTAGAGCTAATTTATTCTATTCTATATTCTATAATAGTTGTTTAAACTATAATATATATTTAGAAATACTTTTCTATTGTATAAGTCTTTTAAGCTTTTCTTTAGCTTATTAGGTAATATCTATATCTTTAAATACTACTCTTATTTATTTAGTAAAGTACTTATAACTTCTAAAAATTACTTTAGTTTTATCTTTTTAGGTTATTAGAGAATATATTATATAGTCTATCGAGTAAGGTTTATACTATCTTATTATATTTTCTTCTAAGTATAATTCTATATATATTACCTTTTTTTCTTTTATATTAAAGTATAGTACTTATATATCTATTTAAAGTTATACTAATACTATAAAAGGTTTTAGTTTTTCTCTTATTTTATTAAACTTCTTAAAGACTAGTATCTTAAGTAGCTTCTTTATTATACTTATTTCTAGTCTTTAGGTAATTAGTTTTATCTAGTTCTATCCTTTAATAATAGCTTTAATTTATACCTTATTTTACTTTAAATAGTCTTCTAGTTCCTTATTCTACGTTTCTAAAGTATTAATTACTATTTTTATATATATTTTTTTAGAGATTAGATTATTTATATAATCTTTAATTATTTTCTATACTATATTATCTATTAAATAACTACTTATAGGTACTTTAGCTATTTATTTAGCTAAACTTTCTACTATTATATTAGCTAGACTATATACTACTTATACTTTACTTCTCTTAATAACTAAATTAGTAAGGTATAAAAGGCTTACTAGGGTTAACTTCCTAGTAACCTATAGTTATTAGTAAATTAAGAGGTAATAATAAAAGCTTATATAGTAATCTATAATAGGCTAGGAATAATAGAATATATTTTATAACTATCTTAGTATTATTACTTGTAGTTAATAATTAAATTACTAATACTATCCTAATAATAGTATAATAGGCCTCCTATTATTAACTATAGGTACTTATCTTAGGAGTAGTTAGTAGATTATAAGGTAATAGTAAAAGCTTATATTAGAGATCTATAATAACTATAAATAGTAGAAGATATTTTATAACTATTTTATACTAGCGTTCTATAGTTAAAGGATTAAATTACTAATAGTATCCTAATAATATATATTACTACTAACTATATACTCGTTATAATCTATTAATCTATAGTTACTAAGACTAATAGATTGTAGATTATCTTAATCTATAATTTACTAATATTAAGAGTCTATAGATTATAGATTACTTTAGGTATCCTAATTATATATAGCCTTCTAGTTAAGTTTATATTCTTTAGAGTTATATAAGTCTAAGTTAATTATTATAAAGCTAATTAGTTCTCTCTATAGCTCTCTTATTACTATTATAATACTATCTCTTCCTTTAGATAAGTCTTTATTTATTTATCTTAAAGCTAAAGTTATTAATCTACTTTCTTTATTAATTTATAGTTCTTTATTACTCTCTATAGTTATTTTATCTATATATTATTACTACCTTCTTACTAATTATATATTATATAATAGTATTAAGATATTTCTTTATTCTTATTATACTTCTCTTAAGTTAAATCCTAAGTCTCTTCTTTATATTATTTCCGCGAATAATAGTAAGGCTTATAAGGTGTATATTTATATAAATATATATAGTTCTTATAATATATCTAGTATTTCTCTTTTTAAGTATACGTTTATTATACTTATTCTTACGTCTAGGCTTAATAATAATAGGGAGAGCTATTAACTAGACTTAAGAGAAATTACTATCTTAAATTATAGAGGCTAAAGCTAAATATAAGTAGATCTAGGAGCTTACTATAACGGGCCTCTTATCGTCGACTACAGGTACCTGTCTTAGAAGAGTTAGTAGATTGCGAGGTAATAACAAAAGTTTATATAGGGATCTATAATAACTATAAACAATAGAAAATATTTCGCAACTATCTTGTATTAGCGTTCTGTAGTTAAAGGATTAAATTACTAATACTATCCTAACAATACGTATTACTACTAGCTATATAGTAATAATATCTTAGCGGCTTTATTACTTTGTATTTACTAAGATCGCGAATTTACAAATTTGTTATATAATAGCTTCGCGGCTTTGTATTTACTAAGATCGCAAATTTACGAATTTGTTACGTGTCTATATTGTAGTTAGCTTCCTAATTAAACTCGTTATCTTATAAGTCGTTACCCTACTTATCTTATACTTTGTTAGTAGCTAAGCGTAGACTAATTAGTTCTATCTCGATTTCCCTTATTACTACTATAACACTATTCTCTTTTCTACGCAGTCTCTTATTTCTCTATACTAGTACTAAGGTTATTAATCCTATATCTTTGTTAATCCTTAGTTCCTTATTACTCTCTATACCGTCTTAGTCCTAGCGTAACAAACTCCTTCTTGTAGCTTGTATTGTTCGCAATAAGGTTAAGATATTCCTATGTCGTTATTATACTAAATTAGGTCTTACTTGTCTTATATCTTTAAAGGATAGTAAGCACTATAACGAGTGTATTCTCGCTAATATTTAGTATAAGTGTATTTCTTCTAAGGTTTCGCTTATAGAGTGTAAGTGTTTAATTTCTATATAGTCTCCTTCTACTAAGTTATATAGGGCGAGCTGTTAATAGGGCTTAAGCGCAATTGTTGTTATAGCTTGCTATAGCTAAGGCTAAGTGTAAGTTAACTCTTTATAAGCTAGTAGAGCTTTATTCCTACGTTAAGCGTCTTTATAAGATAAAGGCTTATAATAACGCTAAGTTGTCTAAATAGTCTTGTGCCTTAAAAGCTAAATTAGATTTAGACGATACAGTAGAGGCTACTCTAGCTCCTATTACATTAGGCGCTCCTATCGCCTCTCTATCTAGTAGTAGTATTATTAGTTTTCTCAACTCGCTACTATACGTTCTAGAGGGTTTTAACTTTAGAAGTCTTCTAGTTTCTTAAGGTAATTAAGGTTTTCCTCTAGTTCCTATATTTTTTCTTATAGTTGTCCTTTTTTGTCTATACCTATCTATTTTACTAGATAGTAGTTCCTACTGTTATAGAACTAGTATGCTAGGATTTCTTTAACTTCCTATTCTTCTTATTCTCTATACGTGTCTACTTTGTACACTAGTAGTTTTACGTTCTATAGTACTATCTTAAGTAGTGCTACGTAGAAGGTTAGGTATATCTTTATTTTATTTAGTAGCTTTAATTTAAATATAACTAGCGTAACTTCTTTCTTAATTTTATATAGTCTTATCTTAACGTAGTCTAATTTTAAGCTTAGTCTCTTGCTTTTAATATTTTTTCGTACTAACTATACTTTTTCTTCCTCTCTAAATTAGGGTCCTTCTTTATACTTCTTGTTATAGTACTTAGCTATGCGATTATATAGGAATTCTACGTCCTATCTTAGTTAATCCTATATATTCTTAAGTCTGTTAGCGAAGTTTTCTCCTCTTAGGGACTAAGATATCTAGTTTCTTAGTATCTAGTATATATTAGGCTCAAATCTATAGTTTACAAAGAAGAGTATTACTCCTATTACTATATTCTTTGCACTATTATATGCTAGTTGTGCTATAGGTAGTAGTTGTACTTAGTTATTCTAGTTATAATTAAGGTAGTATCTTAGGTATTGTTCTACTGTCTAATTTATGCGTTCTAATTATCTATCTGTCTATAGGTAGTATACTATTAATATTGTATATTTAATTCCTAATTATACTATTATTATTCCCTATAGTTTTAATATAAATCTTACGTCTCTATCTATAATAATCTTATCTAGTAGTCTGTGTTAGCTAATTATAGTTCCTAGAACCTAGTATACTATAACTTCTATTCTACTTTTCTCTTTGTATAGTCTAAAGTATAAGTACTTTGTAAGTTTATCTACTATTATTAGGATTCTATTATACTTAACTCTTAATATTAGGTCCTTAGACTTAGGTAGTTTTGTAATAAAGTCTATTATAATAATTTTCTATAGTTATTCTAGTATCTCTATTAGTTATAGTATTCTATATAGTGCGTGTCTATTATATTTGTTTCTATAGTATTCTATATAGTCTCGTAGTACTTCTATTACTAGTTATCTTACCTTTAAGATATAATAGTCCCTTAAGAGTCTATCTAATATCTTGTTAATACCTTAGTGTCTGTATACTAGTAATTTGTAGAATTGTTGTATAAATTCTCTTTAGATTTTTCTTAGAATGTATATTCTTCTATAGGCTTGTGCTAGTCCTTCTTAAGTTTCTAGTTTTTCTGTTTCTTTAGATGCTTCTTGCGTTATTTTCTAAATCTATTTGTCTAGCTCACTACTTATTCTTTTAAGTGTTGCGGCTATTTTAGGTGTGTTTAGGACTAAATGTCCTTCTTCGTTCTTAATTAGAACTATGCTAGTAGCGCTTACTTCTTCTTGTAAGTCTAGTCTTCTACTAAGGGCATCTATAAATTAGTTATCTTTCCCTTTTGTATATATTATTTCTATGTTAAATATTAATAGAAACTCTTACTATCTTGTATAGCGTTGTAATAGTTCTTTATTTGTTATAAATTCTATAAGGTTCTTGTAGTCTATATAGACCTTTGTCTAGTATTTTACTCTTTGTAAATATACTCTCTATTACTTAAATGCTTTGTATATTACTAGTATCTCTTTGTTGTAGATTAGGTAATTAAGCTCTACTAGCTTTATTTTCTTAGAAAAGTATTTAACTAAATACTCCTTGTTAGTCTCTAGGTCTTCTTGTATTAGTACTATTCTATAGACTAAGTTAGACGCGTCTGTTTTTACTACTACTAGTAGGTCTAGGTTGTATATTCTAATAACTAGATTTTCTATAAACTTTCTTTTAATTTTCTTAAATACTTTATTGTATTCTTTCGTCTACTTAAATAGCGTGTCTTTTTTTATAAGTCTAGTTATTAGTTCTATATCTTTAGACTATCCTATTATTAACTTTCTACAAAAGTTAGCTAACCTATAAAATTGTTGTACCTCTTTTAGGTTTTTTAGTATTAGCTATTTGTTAATTAATCTAATCTTCTCTAGGTCGATCTTAATTTTTCTTAGTTTAATAATAAATCTAAGGAAGTCTGTTTCCTTTGTATAAAATTTATATTTTCTTATTTTTAGAAATAGTTTGTTTTCTACTAGTTTCTCTAGTACTTTATGTATATATTGTACGTATTCTTCCTCTATTTCTAAAAATATAAGGATGTTATCTAGGTATATAAATATAAATACGTCTAAGTACTCTCTTAGTACTATATTAATCCTTTCTTAGAATGCTACTAGTGCGTTTATTAAGCTAAATAGCATAACTAGATATTTGTATAGTCTATACTGTGTTCTAAACGCTATCTTCTATTTATCTCCTTTTTTAATTCTAATCTAGTAGTACGCGTTCTAAATATCTAGTTTTGTAAAGATTCTTACTCTTTGTAATCTATCTTACATTCTATCTATTTATAGTAATAGGTATTAGTTCTTATTTATAATTGCGTTAGTTTTCCTAAAATCTACGTAGGGTCTCTTGTTACTCGTTCCCTTTTTATCTACGAATATAAGTCTGTGCGCTACTAAGGATTTAGATTCTCTTATCTATCCCTTTTTTATTACATTCTAGATAAATATTTGTTTAATTTTAGACTCTTCTTCTGTTTTCTAGTAGACTAGGCTCTATCCTACGTTTTTACCTTCTACGAGTTCTATCGCTAGGTCCTATAGTTAATATTCTAGAAGGTAATCTTTAGGTTCTATAAGTTATTTTTCCTATTTCTTGTACTCTTTAGGGAATTCTCCTTTACAAGTGCTTATGTTAGCTTTTAACGTGTCTATCCTATAGTAGTTAATTTTTCCTATTCTCTAATCGATCTGTAGGTTAGTTATTTATAACTATAGCATTCCTAGTATTATATCTTATTCGTTATTAATTGTTGTTATATCTATAACTATATTCTTAATTGTTATTCCTTCTAGTTTTAATATAGAGGGAACTGTTTCGAATCTAATAGGTTCTTAGAATAGTTTTCCTTTAATTGTGCTTAATTGTTAAGGATATTTCTTTGTTATATACCTTATTCCTTGTATTTCTATAAACTTCTTTAATATAAAGTTTCTTGTAGCTCTACTATTAATTATTAATCGTACCTTTCTTTCTTAGTAAGTACCTATTTTTGTAATATATAGGCTTCTTACGCCTTTTAGCTGTTTTTACTTAGGTATTTTTATAAACTATCTATCTTTCTTAGGCTATAGGCCTACTTTAAGCTTGTGTTCTTTATATTTTAGGTATTTGTTGTATATACATTTATACTATAGTCCTCCTTAGATATATTTTTTAGGTAGTTTTAGACTAGGTCTTACTACTACGTATCTATCTTCTAGGATTATTTCCTATCCTTAGATATCTTCTACTAGGATTACTCTTATATAGTTATAGCCTCTTCCTCGTGTAAGCTATATATTATTGTTTACTTTAGAATTTCTATATATAATATAATTCTTGTCTAGGTATAATATCTATAATACTTTAAAGTATACTAGATGTTTTAGATCTATTATTTTATTATCCCCTTCCTAGTACTTATCTTTTCTAGGTGTGTCTATTATTAAGATATAGTATACTACTAGTACTCTTAGTGTATAGGCTTTGTTAATCTATTGCGTTTTTCTTGTAAAGTACTACTATTCTTTTTATATAGGCATTCTCCCTACTATAACTATATATTACTTTATCTATTCTTAAAATAGTGTAAACTTTATTTCTTTAGAATTGCGTTCTTTCTAGTCTTTGTACGCTTCCTCTATACTTATAACTATTAAGTATGTTTAAACAAATCTCTATTCTTTATTTTATTCTTCTATATCTATTATTGTGTAGCTATTATAGCTATATATATCTAGCTAGGTATACTTTATACCTCTTATACTAACTTGTCTCTTGCTTTCTCGCGTTTCTTTAGAGGAAGCCGTAGTAGTCTCTTTATCTAGTGCTCGTTCTTTAGCCTAGATTAATAGGGTCTAGGGTTCTTCTTCTTCTAAATCTTCTATTAGTAGGTCTATTATATAGGCTGTCTCTTCTAGCTATACTTTTGTTCTACTTTCTTTTATTACAGCTACTCTATATCTCTATTTCTATAGGAACTATACTACTCCCTATTTACTAGAAAGATATATATAGTAGTTATTATTATAACAAAAGGTCTAATAGAGTATTATATATTGTGCTTCTTTACTCCTTACTACCTTCTCCTAAGGTTTAGCTTGTGCTTTTAGTACTTCTTTCTTGTTTTTAGTTGTTTTTAACTAAGTTTCTTTATCTTTTCTTAGGTCCTTACTTTTGTAGTCTTTTACAAAGTATTTTAGTTTCCTATATTTGTAGTATACTATATCCCTTTTCTTTTGTAATTAGTAGTCTTTCGCGTAGTAACCTTTCTTGCTATAGTTAAAGTACGTAAAGTCTTTATTCTTCTTCCTCTTCCTATCCTTGTTAGCGTTAAGGATTATAAGATCTCCCTTATCCTAATTCTAGGTATAACCTCTATACTTATTCTTCTTCTATTCTCGAAGATCGTCGTTAATTTGTATTGCCTATTATTTTAGGGCTTCTAGCGTTTAGGGTTTTTCTATATAGATTATTTTGTATTAGATTTTTAAGTTTAGTCTTTATTTAAATTATAATATTAAGGCTAACTTATTCTACTCTATATTTTGCGATAGTTGTTTAAACTATAATACGTACTCTAGAACACTCTAGCTTTATATAAGCTTTTCTAGCCGTTCTTTAGCTTGTTAAGTAACGTCTATATCTCTAAATACTGCTCTTATTTGTCTAGTAAAGTATTTGTAACTTCTAAAGATAGCTCTTGTTTTATCCTTCTAGGTTATTAGGGCGTATATTGTATAATCTATCTAGTAGGGTTTAAACTATCTTATCGCATTTTCTTCAAGATATATTCTAATGTATATTACTTTCTTTTCTTCTATATTAAAATGTAGTACTTGTACGTCTATCTAGAGTTATACTAAGGCTATAAAAAGTCTTAGTTTTTCTCTTATCTTATTAAACTTCTTAAGGATAGGTATCTTAGGTAGTTTCTTTGTTGCACTTATTTCTAGTCGTTAGGTAATTAATTCTATCTAGTTCTAGCCTTTAATAATAGCTTTAATTTATACTTTGTTCTATTTTAAATAGTCTTATAGTTCCTTGTTCTACGTTTCTAGTGCTTTAATTACTATCTTTATATCTTCTTTATTATTAATTAGTTTGTTTATACAATCCTTAATTGTTTCCTATATAGTGCTGTCTAACTTATAACTGCTCCTAGGGGCTTTACTTGTTAAGCTTTCTACTATTGTGTTAGCTAGACTATGCGCTACTTACGCTTTACTTCTTGCAATAACTAAATTAGCAAAGTGTAATAGGCCTTCTATTGTTAACTATAGGTACCTATCTTAGAAGGGTTAGTAGATTGCGAGGTAATAACAAAAGTTTATATAGGGATCTATAATAACTATAAATAATAGAAGATGTTTTGCAACTGTCTTGTATTAGCGTTCTATAGTTAAAGGATTAAATTGCTAATACTATCCTAACGATACGCATTACTACTAGCTATATAGTAATAATATCTTAGCGGCTTCGTTGCTTCGTGTTTGCTAAGATCGCAAATTCACGAATTTGTTACATAATAGCTTCGCGGCTTCGTATTTACTAAGATCGCGAATTTACAAATTCGTTATATATCTATATTGTAGTTAGCTTCCTAATCGAACTCGTTATCTTATAGGTTGTTACCCCGCTTATCCTATGCTTTGTTAGTAGCTAAGCGTAGACTAATTAGTTCTATCTCGATTTCCCTTGTTACTGCTGTAACACTTACGTAGAGTAAGCTAGTAGAAAATTAAGCTTATCTCTTTTATCTTTATAAAATAAAGGTATTAAATAATAAGAAGTTAGCTAAGTAGTTAGTAGCTCTAGAAGCTAAACTAGACTTAGATAAAGTATTTAGTATTGTTATAGTAGACCTTATATTAGATAATCCTATTATCTCTCTATCTAGTAGTAGTAATATTAGTTCTCTTAGTTTACTACTAGGCGTTCTAGAGGGTTTTAACTTTAGAAGTCTTCTAGTTTCTTAAAGTAATTAAGATTATCTTCTAGTTCCTATATTTTTTCCTATAGTTGTCCTTTTTCGTCTATACCTATCTATTCTACTAAGTAGTAGTTTCTTCTATTATAAAACTAGTATACTAAGATTTTTTTAACTTCTTATTCTTCTTATTTTTTATACGTATCTACTTTATATACTAGTAGTTCTACTTCTTATAGTACTAGTTCTAGTAGGGCTACGTAGAATATTAGGTATATCCTTATCTTATTTAGTAGCTTTAATTTAAATATAACTAGTATAATTTCTTTCTTAATTTTATATAGTTTTATTTTAACGTAGTCTAGTTTTAAACTAGGTTAATTACTCTTAATATTTTTTTATACTAACTATACTTTTTCTCTCTTTCTAAATTAAAGTCTCTTTTTATACTTCTTATTATAGTATTTTACTATTTAGTTATATAAGAACTCTACGTCCTATCTTAGCTAACTATATATATCTCTAAGTCTATTAGTAAAGTTTTCTCTTCTTAGAGACTAAGATATCTAATTTCTTAGTATCTAGTTTATATTAGGCTTAAATCTATAGTTTATAAAGAAAAGTAATACTCTTATTACTATATTCTTTACGCTATTATATACTAACTATACTATAAGTAGTAACTATACCTAATTATTCTAGTTATAGTTAAGATAGTATCTTAAATATTGTTTTACTATTTAATTTATTTGTTCTAACTATCTATTTATCTATAGGTAGTATACTATAGATATTATATATTTAATTCCTAATTACGCTATTATTATTACTTATAGTTTTAATATAAATCTTATATCTCTACCTATAATAATTTTATCTAGTAGTCTATATTAACTAATTATAGTTCCTAGAACCTAATATATAGTAACTTCTATCTTACTTTTCTTTTTATATAGTCTAAAGTAAAAATACTTTATAAGCTTATCTACTATTATTAAGATTCTATTATATTTAACTCTTAATATTAAGTCTTTAGACTTAAGTAGTTTTATAATAAAGTCTATTATAATAACTCTCTATAGTTATTCTAGTACTTTTACTAGTTATAGTATTCTATATAGTACGTATCTATTATATTTATTCTTATAGTATTCTATATAGTCTTATAGTACTTCTATTACTAATTATCTTACTTTTAGAATATAATAATCTTATAGTAGCTTATCTAATATTTTCTTAATACTTTAGTAACTATATACTAGTAATTTATAGAATTGTCGTATAAATTCTCTTTAGATTTTTCTTAGAATATACGTTCTCTTATAAGCTTATACTAATCCTTTCTAAGTTTCTAGTTTTTCTATTTTTTTAGGTACTTCTTATATTACTTTCTAAATCTATTTATCTAGCTTACTACTTATCTTTTTAAGTATTATAGCTATCTTAGGTATATTTAGGACTAAGTATCTTTCTTTATTCTTAACTAAGACTATACTAGTAGCGCTTACTTCTTCTTATAAGTCTAGTCTTCTACTAAGAGTATCTATAAATTAGTTATCTTTCTTTTTTATATATATAATTTCTATATTAAATATTAATAGGAATTTCTACTATCTTATATATTATTATAATAGTTCTTTATTTATTATAAATCTTATAAAATTCTTATAGTCTATATAAACTTTTATCTAATACTTTACTCTTTATAAGTATACTCTCTATTATTTAAATACTTTATAAATTACTAGTATCTCTTTATTATAGATTAGATAATTAAGTTCTACTATTTTTATTTTCTTAGAGAAGTAATTAACTAAGTATTCTTTTCTAGTCTTTAGATCCTCTTATATTAGTACTATTCTATAGACTAAATTTAATATATCTATTTTTACTATTACTAGTAGGTCTAGGTTATATATTCTAATAACTAGATTTTTTATAAACTTTTTCTTAATCTTTGTAAATACTTCTTTATATTCTTTTATCTATTTAAATAGTATATCTTTTTTTATAAGTCTTGTTATTAGTTCTATATCTTTAGACTATTTTACTATTAACTTTTTATAAAAGTTAGCTAGCCTATAAAACTATTATACTTCTTTTAAGTTTCTTAGTATTAGCTATTTATTAATTAATCTAATCTTTTCTAGGTTAATCTTAATCTTTCCTAGTTCTATAATAAATTTAAGGAAGTCTATTTCTTTTATATAGAATTTGTATTTTCTTATTTTAAGAAATATTTTAGCTTCTACTAGTTTCTCTAGTACTTTATATATATATTACGCGTATTCTTCTTCTATTTCTAAGAATATAAGGATATTATCTAAATATATAAATATAAATACGTCTAAGTACTCTCTTAGTACTATATTAATTCTTTCTTAGAAGGCTACTAGTATGTTTATTAAGCTAAATAGTATAACTAAATATTTATATAGTCTATACTATATTCTAAATACTATTTTCTATTTATTACTTTTTTTAATTCTAATCTAGTAGTAAGTGTTCTAGATATCTAATTTTATAAAGATTTCTACTTTTTATAGCCTATCTTATATTACGTTAATTTATAGTAATAGGTATTAGTTTTTATTTATAATTATATTAGTTTTTCTAAAATCTACGTAGGGCCTCTTATTACTTATCTTTTTTTTATCTATAAATATAAGTCTATATACTACGAAGGAATTAGATTCTTATATTTATTCTTTTTTTAGTACGTTTTTAATAAATATTTATTTAATCTTAGATTTTTCTTCTATCTTTCTATAGACTAGGCTCTATTTTACATCTTTATCTTCTTTTAGGTTTATTATTAAGTCTTATAACTAATATTCTAGAAGGTAATCTTTAGGTTCTATAAGCTATTTTTCTTACTTCTTATATTCTTCTAGGAATTCTCCTTTATAAGTATTTATGTTAGCCTTTAATATATCTATTCTATTATAACTAATTTTTCCTCTTTTCTAATTAATATATAGGTTATATTAGTACGTAATAACTTAGGCTAATAGCTAAGCTATTACGCACGACGTTAGAGGTAATAAGACGCATAGGCCTTTTAGCCTATATATAGAATTAAGTATATATAATATATACTCCTACTACGTATAGAGGTAGATATAAATAAATACTCTTTACTTTTTCTTACTTAACCCTATACGCTAGCGTATCCTAGTTTCTCTACAAGCCTCTACAGTAGATAAAGCCCTATTTACAAGTTAGTTATTTATAACTATAGTATTCTTAGTATTATATCTTACTTGTTATTAATTATTGTTATATCTATAACTATATTTTTAATTATTATCTTTTCTAGTTCTAATATAGAGAGAACTATTTTAAACCTAATAGGTTTCTAGAATAGTTTTCTTTTAATTATACTTAGTTATTAAAAGTATTTCTTTATTATATACTTTATTCTTTATATTTCTACAAATTTCTTAGATATAAAGTTCCCTATAGCTCTACTATTAATTATTAATTATACTTCTTTTCTTTAGTATATACCTATTTTTATAATATATAGGCCTCTTATACTTTCTAGTTATTTTTATTTAGGTATTTTTATAAATTATCTATCTTTCTAGAGCTATAGCTCTATTTTAAGTTTATATTCTTTGTATTTTAGATATTTATTATTTGTATATTTGTACTATAGTCTTCCTTAGATATATTTCTTAGTTAACTTAGGTCTAGGCTTTACTATTAAGTATCTATCTTCTAAGATTATTTCCTATTCTTAGATATCTTCTACTAAGATTACTTTTATATAATTATAGCCTTTTCTCTATATAGGCTATATATTATTATTTACTTTAGGGTTCTTATATATAATATAATTCTTATCTAGGTATAATATCTATATTACTTTAAAATATACTAGATACTCTAGATCTATTATTTTATTATCCTCTTCTTAGTATTTATCTTTATTAGGTATATTTATTATTAGGATATAGTATACTACTAGTACTTTTAGTATATAAGCTTTATTAATCTATTATATCTTTTTTATAAGGTACTACTACTCTCTCTATATAAGTATTCTTCTTACTATAACTATATACTATTTTATCTATTTCTAGAATATTATAAACTTTATTTCTTTAGAATTATATTCTTTCTAGTCTTTATATACTTCCTTTATACTTATAACTATTAAGTATATTTAAATAAACCTCTATTTTTTATTTTATTTCTTTATATCTATTATTATATAGCTATTATAACTATATATTATTAGCTAGGTATACTCTATATCTTTTATACTAACTTGTTTTTTACTACTTTATAGTCTTTTAGAAGTAGTTATAGTAGTCTCTTTATCTAGTACTAGTCCTTTAGCCTAGATTAATATAATCTAGGGCTTTTCCCCTTTTAAGTCTTCTATGAGTAAGTCTATTACATATACTATTTCTTCTAGCTATACTTTTATTCTACTTTCTTTTATTATAGCTACTTTATATCTCTATTTCTATAGGAACTATACTACTCTTTATTTACTAGAAAGATATATATAGTAGTTTTTATTATAATAAAAGGTCTAATAGTGTATTATATATTATACTTCTTTACTCTTAGCTACTTTCTCTTAAGGTTTAGCTTATACTTATAGTACTTTGTTATAAGTGTAATAGAAGGAATCGCGATAGAACTAATTAGTCTTAACTTAGGTACTAACAAAGTATAGGACGAGTAAGGTAATAATCTTAATTAGGAGACTACGTATAACTAGGATACCTAGACTAATCTATAATCTATAGACTCTTAGTATTAATAGATTATAGATTAAGACAATCTATAATCTACTAATCTTAGTAACTATAGATTATAGATTATAATAAGTATATAGTCTATAGGATACGTATTATTAAGATAGTATTAGTAATTTAATTCTTTAACTATAGAATACTAATATAAGATAGTTACAAAATATCTTTTATTATTTATAAGTTATTATAGATTATAATACAAGCTTTTGTTATTACTTTGCAATCTACTAACTCTTATAAAGATAGGCGCCTATAGTTAATAATAAGTAGCCTATTACACCTTACTAATTTAGTTATTACAAGAAGTAAAGCGTAAGTAGCGCATAGTCTAACTAATATAATAGTAGAAAGTTTAACTAAATAAGTAGCAAAAGCACCCTTAAGTAGTTATAAGTTAAATAATACTATATAGAAAGTAGTTAGAGATTATATAAACAACCTAATCTCTAAAAAAGAAGATATAAAGATAGTAATTAATACCTTAGAGACGTAGAATAAGGAACTACAAGATTATACGAAACAAAACAAGGTATAGATTAAAGCTATTATCTAAGGATAGAACTAAATAGAACTAATTACCTAAAGGCTAGAGATAAGTGCAATAAAGAAACTACTAAAGATACCTATCTTTAAGAAATTTAATAGAATAAAGGAAAAACTAAGACCTTTTATTATATTAGTACAACTCTAGATAAACGTATAAGTACTACACTTTAATATAGAAGAAAAGAAGGTAATATATATTAGATTATACTTTAAAGAAAATATAATAAGATAGTATAAGCTTTACTAGATAAACTATATAATATATTCTCTAATAACCTAGAAGGATAAAACTAGAGCTATTTTTAGAAGTTATAAATACTTTACTAAATAAATAAGAGTAGCGTTTAGAGATATAGATATTACCTAATAAGCTAAAGAGTAGCTAGAAAAGCTTATATAGAATTAGAGTATTCCTAAGTATATATTATAGTTTAAATAACTAACGCAAAACACTAAATAGAATAAGTTAGCCCTAATATTATATTTTAAATAAAGACTTAATTCTAAGATTTAATATAAGATAATATATATAGAAAAACTAAGGACACTTAAAGCTCTAAAGTAATAAGTAATATAAATTAATAACAATCTTCGAGAATAGAAGAAGAATAAATATAGAGGTTATACTTAAAACTATAATAAAGGAGACCTTATAGTCTTTAATACTAATAAGGATAAGAAAAAGAGAAAGAATAAAGACTTTACGTACTTTAATTATAGTAAACTAGGCTACTATATAAAGAACTATAGATCTAAGTTAAAGAAAGATATAGTATACTATAAATATAAGAAACTAAGACACTTTATAAAAGACTATAAAAGTAAAGACTTAAAGAAAGAAACTTAGTTAAAGATAACTAAGAAGAAAAAGGAAGTACTATAAGTATAGGCTAAACCTTAAGAAAAAGTAGCTAGGAGTAAAGAAGTATAATATATAATACTCTACTAGACCTTTTATTATAATAATAACTACTATATATATCTTTCTAGTAAATAGAGAGTAGTATAGTTCTTATAAAAATATAGATATAGAGTAGCTATAATAAAAGAGAGAATAAAAGCTTAGCTAAAAGAAATAGCCTAAGTAATAGGCTTACTAATAGAAGATTTAGAAAGGGAAGAGCCCCTAGCACTATTAATCTAAGCTAAAAGACTAGTACTAAATAAAGAGACTACTATAACTACCTCTAAAAGACTATAAAGAAGTAAGAAGTAAGTTAGTATAAGAGATATAGAGTATACTTAGCTAATAATATATAGTTATAATAGCTATATAATAAGTAATATAAAGGAATAAAATAAAGAATAGAAGTTTATTTAAATATACTTAATAGTTATAAGTATAGAGGAAGCGTATAAAGAATAGAAAGAACGTAATCTTAAAGAAATAAAGTTTATACTATTTTAAGAATAGATAAAGTAATATATAGTTATAGTAAGAAGAATACTTATAGAAAAAGAATAGTAGTACCTTATAAGAAAGACGTAATAGATTAATAAAGCTTATATACTAAGAGTACTAGTAGTATACTATATCCTAATAATAAATATACTTAGTAAAGATAAATACTAGGAAGGAGATAATAAAATAATAGATCTAAAACATCTAGTATATTTTAAAGTATTATAGATATTATACCTAGATAAGAATTATATTATATATAGAAACTCTAAAGTAAATAATAATATATAGCCTATAAAGAGAAGAGGCTATAATTATATAAGAGTAATTATAGTAGAAAATATCTAAGAATAAGAAATAATTCTAGAAGATAGATACCTAGTAGTAAGACTATTATAGGCCGCCTATCGTTAACTATAGGTACTTATATTAGGAGTTAGTAGATTAAGAGGTAATAACAAAAGCTTGTATTAAGATCTATAATAACTATAAATAGTAGAAGATATTTCGCAACTATCTTATACTAGCGTTCTATAGTTAAAAGATTAAATTACTAATACTATCCTAATAATACGTATTCTACTAACTATATACTTATTATAATCTATAATTTATAGTTACTAAGACTAGTAGATTATAGATTATCTTAATCTATAATTTATAGTTGCTAAAAGTCTATAGATTATAGATTAGCCTAGGTATCCTAGTTATATATAGTTTCCTAATTAAGGTTATTACTCTACTTATCCTATACTTTATTAGCGCCTAGATTAGGACTAATTAGTTTTATCTTAATTTCCTCTATTACACCTATAACACTATCTCTCCTTCTAGGTAGGTCCTAGTTTTCTTATCTTAGAGCTAAAGTTATTAGTCTAGTTTCTTTATTAATATAGAGTTCTTTATCCTCTCTTATACCTATTTTATCTACACGTTGTTACTACTTCTTTACTAATTACGTATTATATAATAGTATTAAAATATTTCTTTATTCTTGTTATACTTCTCCTAAGTTAAACCTTAAGTCTCTTCTTTATATTATTTTTACAAATAATAGTAGGGCTTATAAGGCGTATATTTATATAAATATACGTAGTTCTTATAACGTATTTAGTATTTCTCTTTCTAAGAATAGGTTTATTATACTTATTCTTACGTCTAGGCTTAATAATAATAGGGAAAGCTATTAACTAGACTTAAGAGAAATTACTATCTTAAATTATAGAGGCTAAAGCTAAGTATAAGCGTATCTAAGAGCTTATATAGAGTAAGCTAGTAAAGAATTAAGCTTATCTCTCTTATCTTTATAAAATAAAGGCCTTAAATAATAAGAAATTAGCTAAGTAGTTAGTAGCTCTAGAAGCTAAGCTAGACTTAGATAAAGTGTTTAATATTACTATAGTAGGTCCTACACTAGACGTCCCTATTGTTTCTCTATTTATTATTAGTAATATTAGTTCTCTTAGTTTACTACTAGGCGTTCTAAAGAGTTTTAGTTTTAGAACTCTTCTAATTTCTTAGAGTAATTAAAATTATCTTCTAGTTCCTATATTTCCTCTTATAGTTATCCTTTTTTATTTATACCTATCTATTCTACTAAGTAGTAATTTCTTCTATTATAGAACTAGTATTATAAGATTTTCTTAACTTCTTATTTTTCTTATTCTCTATACGTGTCTACTTTATATACTAGTAGTTCTACGTTCTATAGTACTTATTCTAGTAAAGCTACGTAAAACGTTAAGTATATCTTTATCTTATTTAGTAGCTTTAACTTAAATATAACTAGTATAATTTCTTTCTTAATTTTATATAGTCTTATCTTAACGTAGTCTAATTTTAAACTTAGGCGTTTACTCTTAATATTCTTACGTACTAACTATACTTTTTCTCTCTCTCTAAATTAGGGTCCTTCTTTATATTTCTTATTATAGTACTTAGCTATATAATCTTATAAGAATTCTACGTCCTATCTTAGTTAATTATATATATCTTTAAGTCTATTAGTAAAGTTTTCTCTTCTTAGAGACTAAGATATCTAGTTTCTTAGTATCTAATATACGTTAGGCTTAAATCTATAGTTTGTAAAAAAAGGTAATACTCTTATTACTATATTCTTTACGCTATTGTATACTAATTGTGCTATAGGTAGTAGCTATACCTAATTATTCTAGTTATAGTTAAGGTAGTATTTTAAGTATTATTCTACTATCTAATTTATTTATTCTAATTATCTATCTATTTATAGTTAATATACTATAGATATTATGTATTATATTCCTAATTACGTTATTATTATTCCCTATAGTTTTAATATAAATCGTAAATCTCTATCTATAATAATCTTATCTAGTAGTCTATATTAACTTATTATAGTTCCTAGAACTTAGTATATAGTAACTTCTATTCTACTTTTTTCTTTATATAGTTAGAAGTATATATACTTTATAAGTTTATCTACTATTATTATAATTCTATTATACTTAATTCCTAATATTAGGTCTCTAGACTTAGGTAGTTTTATAATAAAGTCTATTATAATAACTTCTTATAGTTATTCTAGTACTTTTACTAGTTATAATATTCTATATAGTATATATCTATTATACTTGTTCTTATAGTATTCTATATAATCTTGTAGTACTTCTATTATTAGTTACTTTACTTTTAGAATATAGTAGTCTTATAGTATTCTATCTAATATTTTTTTAATTCCTTAGTAACTATATACTAGTAATTTATAGAATTATCTTATAAATTCTCTTTATATCTTACTTAGAATATATATTCTTCTATATACTTAGGCGAATCCTTCTTAGATTTCTAGTTTTTCTATTTCTTTAGGTGCTTCTTGCGTTATTTTCTAAATCTATTTATCTAGCTTACTACTTATTCTTTTAAGTATTGTAGCTATCTTAGGTATATTTAGGACTAAATATCTTTCTTCGTTCTTAACTAAAACTATACTAGTAGCGCTTACTTCTTCTTATAAGTCTAGTCTTCTACTAAGGGCGTCTATAAATTAATTATCTTTTCCTTTTATATATATAATTTCTATATTAAATATTAATAGATACTCCTACTATCTTATATAGTATTATAATAGTTCTTTATTTTTTATAAATATTATAAGATTCTTATAGTCTATATAAACCTTTATCTAATACTTTACTCCTTATAAGTATACTCTCTATTATTTAAATACTTTATAGATTGCTAGTATTTCTTTATTATAGATTAGGTAGTTAAGTTCTACTATTTTTATCTTCTTTAAGAAGTACTTAACTAAGTATTCTTTATTAGTTTCTAGGTCTTCTTGTATTAATACTATTCTATATACTAAGTTAGATATATCTATTTTTACTATCGCTAGTAAGTTTAGGTTATATATTCTAATAACTAGATTTTCTATAAACTTTCTTTTAATTTTATTAAATACTTTATTATATTCTTTTATCTATTTAAATAGCGTATCTTTCTTTATAAGTCTTGTTATTAGTTCTATATCTTTAGACTATCTTATTATTAACT